>JAVYIG010005437.1:0-136850 GCA_035222895.1 Strongylocentrotus droebachiensis
AAGCCAGTAAGCCTCTTTAACTTCGTATATTCTATTTTGTCACAAACTGAACAACAGAGAAGTTACAATGGTGTGTACACATGCACATTGGTATCCACTTTAGTATTTGAAGCTTCGCAGAAACAGGCGCCATTATATCAAAAGGGCAATCCCAATGAAAATTAACTGTAAGAACAGGGAGAACATGAATGTATGGTATTTACTCGCAGGGTATAAACAGCAGTGCTGTAATGGCACAGCTATGGTGTAATCATGACAAAATTGTGCATGAAAAGACATCCAATTATGAAAAAACAATAGACTTGAATTGTGTTTTGCACTCCTTCCAAACAATGTAGATATTTTCCTTTATGATGGGATCAAAAATTATAAGGTACGGTAACCCTGTACTGAGATGCAACATACATCATGTAATAACCCCTTCACATACACGGATTTTTCTTACGAGTCCTTACGATTTGGCCACTTTTACGATCGATTTAGGAGTATTACTAATTATTACGAGCTATTTACGGTTTATTACGGATTATTACGAGTTATTACGATGTACAGTATTTACGGCAGAACTACACGATTTGTTACGAGTTGTCACGGATAACTTCGAGCAACTAACGTGCTAGTTACAACCTGTTTACGTGCTGTTACGAATAGTTACGAGTTAGTTACGAGAATTTACGAGTCCTTACGATTTTCAGCCACAAAATAATAAGTGAAAAGAAAGTGTTCAAATTTTCAGCTGTTATACCTTTCCACAAATCGTAAACAATGCGTAAGAATACGTAACGTATACGTATTTATTCGTAAAGTACTTGTAACTACACGTAAAGTGCTCGTAATAACCAGTAACAATCCGTAAAGCCATCGTAACACGTACCACCCGAATAAAACCATGAACAACACGTAAGCACTCGTAATAAACCGTAAATAATTCGTAAACAAATCGTAAACGAACCCTAACAAGTCGTTAATATTTTTTGTTACGAGTCATTTACCGATTCTTGCGAGCAGTTTACGGATGGTTAAGTGTTATTGCGAGCGGTTTAAGATACCTACGGAATTTTACGAGCTATTTACGAGCTATTTACGGAAAAATCAATCCTTGGACAATCGAAGAAGATTTTTGACATGTCAACAGATTTGCCTCTCCTTTCACGGATCCTTAACCGAGTTATTTACGGATATCAGCGAGCTATTTACGGATGCTTGCGATTGACTACGAGTTGGCGCTCCGTAAGGACTCGTAAGAAAAATCCGTTTATGTGGGGGGTATTAGCGGGGATAAGTTAAATAAATCGGTATTTGGCAAAGTGAAAAGACGTCTGTTATTCTGACCAGGTCAAAATTCTAAATCCCTTGCAAAATTCCTAATTCAAGAATGAAAGGAAAGGGGGGTGTTCCAAAAATACACTCGCTCTATATTTATTGGAACTTTGGAGGAAAACAAAAGAAAAGAGCAAGACTAACAATTATTACGATTTAGTTCAACGCACAGGACTTTGGAACTTGTTGAAAATGAAATATATGACAACTGCACATTGCGAGAGAAAATATTCTATTGTGGTGCGTTATTATGCTTGTAACATACATAATACAACGGCACTTTCGGCTACAAACGATTTAGTATCGTTTGTTAAAAGTAGACTGTGCTATAGTTGGATGTAGGTAAACCGCTTCTTCTTCAAGTATGGAGGACATATATAAGCAGCTTCATGAGGCAGCATCGAGGGGTAAAATCAAAAACGTGAAAGAAATGCTAAAACAGGGTGCTAACATAAACCACCCAGATCAAGATGGTATCATACCCTTACACACAGCGGTCCAGTATGGCCAGGAGAAGGTCGTTGAGTATCTCATAAACCAAGGTGCTGATGTGGAGAAGGCGACTCCAGATGGAAAAACACCCTTACATCTTGCTGCATCACTCGGACATCTTAAAGCAACGAAAGTTATACTTAATCATGGAGCTAATATGGACAAAGAAGATGAGGACGGCGACTTTGCATTGTATAGCGCTGTCAGGAATAGTCAAGGGGCAAAAGTAAATCAGGGCAATACCAAATGCTGGACTGCATTACAACTTGCTGCTCAAAATGGTCATCTTGACGTCACCAAATATCTCATCAGTCAAGGAGCTGAGGTAAATAAAGGACAAAATGATGGTAGGAACGCATTAAAACTTGCTGCCAAGAATGGTCATCTTGACGTCACCAAATATCTCATCAGTCAAGGAGCTGAGATAAATAAAGGAGATAAAGCCGGGTGGACTGCATTACAGAGTGCTGCTCACAAAGGTCATCGTAATGTCACCAAATATCTCATCAGTCAAGGAGCAGAGGTTAATAAGGGAGATAAAGCCGGGTGGACTGCATTACACAGTGCTGCTATGAAAGGTCATCGTAATGTCACCAAATATCTAATCAGTCAACGAGCTGAGGTCAATAAGGGCAATAATCTTGGTGTGACTGCATTACACCTTTCTGTTCAGAATGGTCATCTTGAAGTCACCCATTATCTCATCAGTCAAGGAGCAGAGGTTAATAAGGGAGATAAAGCCGGGATGACTGCATTACACAGTGCTGCTGTGAAAGGTGATCGTAATGTCACCAAATATCTGATCAGTCATGGAGCTGAGGTGAATAAGGGCAATAATGTTGGTGTGACTGTATTACACAGTGCTGCTCAGGGAGGTCATGTTGATGTCACCAAATATCTCATCAGTCAAGGAGCTGAGGTAAATAGGGTAGCTAATAACGGTAGAACTGCATTACAACTTGCTGCTCAAAACGGTCACCTTGATGTCACTAAATGTCTGATCAGTCACGGAGAAGAGGTAAAAAATAAGAAAGACAATGAGATGTTTACTGCATTACATTGTGCTGCTCAGGGAGGTCATGTTGATGTCACCAAATATCTCATCTGTCAAGGAGCTGAGGCGAATAAGGGAGATAATAACGGTTGGACTGCATTACACAAAGCTGCTCAAGAGGGTCATCTTGATATCACCACATATCTGATCATTCAAGGAGCCGAGGTAAATAGGGTTGATAATAACGGTAGAACTGCATTACAACTTACTGCTCAAAATGGTCATCTTGATGTCACCAAATATCTTGTCAGACAAGGAGCTGAGGTAAATAAGGTAGATAATGACGGTAGAACTGCATTACAACTTGCTGCTCAAAATGGTCACCTTGATGTCACTAAATGTCTGATCAGTCACGGAGAAGAGGTACACAATAAGAAAGATAATGAGATGTTTACTGCATTACATTGTGCTGCTCAGGATGGAAATCTTGATGGCATTATATATCTCATCAGTCAAGGAGCTGAGGTAAATAGGGGAGATAAAGCCGGGTGGACTGCATTACATAGTGCTGCTCAGGAAGGTCATCTTGGTGTCACTAAGTATATGGTCAGTCATGGAGCTGATGTAAATTTAAGCGGAACGAATGGTCGCGCAGCCTTGCACTGGTCTGCGCAGGAGGGTCATCTTGACGTAACCAAATATCTGATCAGTCAAGGAGCTGAGGTGAATATGAGAGATAATAAAGGTAGAAATGCATTACGAGGTGCTGCTTTCAATGATAAACATGATGTCAGCAATTATCTGATCAGTCAAGGAGCTGAGTTAAATGAGGGAACTGATAAGGGTAGGACGGCAGTACAACAGGCTGCTCAGGAGGGTCAGCCTGGTGTAACCAAATATCTCACCATTCCAGCAGCTGAGGTGAATAAGGGAGATAATAATGGTAGGACTGTATTACATCTTGCTGCTCAGAATGATCATTTTGATATCACAAAATATATGATCCGTCTTGGAGCAAAGGTGAATAAGGGAGATAAAGATGGTAGGACTGCATTACACGTTGCTGCCCAGAATGGTTATCTTGATGTCACCAGATGTCTCATCAGTCAAGGAGCAGAGGTGAATAAGGGAGAGAATGAAAGTTTGACTGCATTACACCTTGCTGCCCAGAATGGTCATCCTAATATCACCAAATTACTCATCAGTCAAGGAGCAAAGGTGAATGAGGGAGATTGTGATGGTAGGACTGCATTACACCTTGCTGTCCAGAATGGTCATCTTGATGTCACCAAATATCTCGTCAGTGAAGGAGCTGAAGTAAATAAGGGAGAAAATGATGGTTGGACTGCGTTACACATTGCTGCTTACGATGGCCATATTGATGTTACCAAATATCTCGTCAGTCAAGGAGCTGATTTAAATAAGGGAGAAAATAACGGTTGGACTGCATTACACAATGCTGCTTTCAAGTTTCATCTTGATGTCACCGGATATCTGATCAGTCAAGGAGCTCAGGTGAATATGGGAAATAACGACGATAGGACTGCATTATTCAATGGTGCTAACAATGGTCATCTTGAAGTCATCAAATATCTGATCAATCAAGGAGCTGAGGTGAATAAGAGAGATACTGACGGTATGATTGCTTTACACAGTGCTGCTCAGAATGGTCATCTTGATGTCACTAAATATCTTATCAGCCAAGGAGCTGAGGTGAATATGGGAGAAAAAGACGGTTGGACTGCATTACAGTTTGCTGCTCACGAGGGTCATCTTGATGTCACCAAATATCTCGTCACTGAAGGAGCTGATGTGAATCAGGGTAATAACGAAGGTTGGACTGCGTTACCTAGTGCTGCCAAGAATGGTCATCTTGATGTCACCAAATCTCTCATTAGCCTAGGAGCTGAGGTTAATAAGGGAGATAATGACGGTTGGACTGCATTACACAGTGCTGCTTTCAATGGTCATATTGATGTCACCAAATATCTCATTAGTCAACGAGCTGAGATAAAAAATGAAGATAATGACGGTTGGACTTCATTACACAGTGCTGCTTTCAATGGCCATCTTGATGTCACCAAATATCTGATCAGTCAAGGAGCTCAGGTGAATAAGGTTAATAACGACGGTTCGACGCCTTTACACCATGCTGTTCAGAATGGCAACCTAGATGTCGTTAAGGTCCTTCTAGCAGAAGGAGCACGTTTTGATACAGGAAACGTTCACGGGTACACACCCCTACAATTATCTTTATCCCTCGGGTACCCTTGCATCGCTGATCTATTCAACGACGGTTCAAATGCCAAGGTAAACATGTTTAAAAAGCACTTTATGCCATTTTATGAGTTTATATAACTCGGTGTATTCAATCAATCCATTCATGGAGAACAATAAGTACTCAAATTCGAATAATCAAATATTAGCTATAGGTTACCTATCATGATTTTTTTTACTTGACCAGCTCGATTTTGTATCACCAATAATAAGCATAGATAATCATAACACTAGTTACATTTCAACGCAGTTTTATAGACCTCATAGACAAGTTACAATGTTTGCTTAAAACGTATTCGAATCGTTGGATTTAATTTATAGCCTGGCAGTACTTTTGTTCACAGAAATTTAGCTTTACCAGCAATTTCTCAAATTAATTCTCAAATTTTCATAACGCGTATTTTCTTATTTTCAGCTCGAACAGAATGATTTAACGGATATCCATCTCGCCATACAACACGGCAAAACCTCTATCATTGAGCAGTTAGTTTCTGAGGGAGCTGATCTCAATATCCAGTCAACTGACGGCCAGACTTGTCTCCATAAAGCCATTAGGCTCTGCAATAGCAGCGAGAAAATTGTGCAAGAAACTGACACACTAAGAAAGGTGAGTCATACCCTATAGTAAAATGAACGAGATCGACACCAGACCGACGAGAGTCTGAGCAACAAATTATAAAACGGCCAAATAATGGTCAGTTTTGGAGTCTAAATGGAGTCGTTTTGGAGTGTTGACTGACATATCGTCGGTGGGGTAACAAAACCTCGTATCTCAAAAATCATGAATTTTCAGGAGAGCGAAAAAACTTTCCTGTCTCAACAAATTTAGTGCTGTGACACCGTCCTTTCTTTTTAAAACTGAAATATTTATACAATTTTTAATGTCATTGTTGAAATACAGTAAAATAATTGTTTTTATATTTTAAAGTGAGTTACGAGGTTTTTGCATTTATCTACATTGAGATACAAGTTTTTAGTTTTTATTCAAATTGAGATACGAGTTCTTACTTTCAACTCTGAATGAGTTACGAAGATTTGGTTGAATAAGTTACGAGGATTTGAATACACTATCTTCGGTACTGTTAGGCCGTGTGTGAGTTACGAGGAAAAGGAATTACGTATCTTATGTTACGAGGTTTTGTCAGTGCAGCTTCAAAGTGGGTTAAAGTTACGAGGTTCAGTTTAAGGGTGTAATTTGTGCGGAATTTGTGAAAAAACCGAGAAGGAGGCGTTCCATGGATTTATCAGGTGGTGTCGTAGGCCATTAGGTACAAAATTATGCACACAAAAAATTACTAAAGACTATTATACGGAGAAAAATCTATGAGATGGAAGCTGTACTTTGATTTCTGCTTCAAGATGGTAGGGGGTAGATTTTTTTTTTTTAACTATGATCCCAAGTTATTAAGCTTCAAAGTACCTAAGTTCTATTTAGAAATGATCAAAGCATGGGAAGAGTTAAAAGGTTGTAGGAATTTTGAAGAAAAGAATAATATAATTATTTTTAACAATAAAGATTTTTTATTGAAAAAGAAAATGATTTTTGATGAGGAGTTGTTTACACGCAATATAATTTCAATCCAAGATATTTTTGCTGAAAATGGCATGCGGGCAATATGTCATTTTCAACATTTGGGGTTAAAAGAAAACAAAATTGTTGATGTAAGGAATATTGGGGAAGCTATTTTTGAGAAGCGGAAAAAGGATAACTGAAGTTTAGTGGATGTAAAAGAGTATGATATTTTAATGCAGTTTAACAGTACTGTGAAGCTCCTCAGAGATGTATTATCGAGGAAGATTAATAAATATTTTATAGAGAAGTTACAAAATGTATTTTTCTTGAAGATTCATGATGGACGGGAATTTTCAGATTTTTCAAATGAGGTATGTAGGGAGATATTTAGTAGGTCTAGGAAAGTTACTCTTGTTAACAGACTAAGATAAATTCAGTATAAACTGCTTCATGGAGCAATATATACTACACAACATTTATTCAGATTCGGCTTTGTTGTAGATAACTTGTGCTCATTTTGTAAGCAAAATATAGAAACATATTTACACTTGTTAAAAGATGATGGCAAAGTGTAATATCTAAGTTGGAGCTAAGGGAATTAAGGTCTATCGACTGGATAGATATTCATTTAGGGTTGTCCGGTAACTCCCCACGAATAAAGATTACTAATACAATTATTTTTGCAACGAAATATTGGATATATAGATTCAGGGGAAAGTCCGTAATATTGTCTTTGGGGGAGTTTCAAAAAGAACTGTTAGAATTTAGGGAAGAAGAAAAGAATATTGCTGGGAGGGCAGGTAAATTGGCCTTACATTTACAGAAGTGGGAACAAGTGGAGTTTTTCATGAACTCTTAACACTGGGCTATTGTAGCCTCGTTTAAATGATTTTTGTTTTTGTTTTAAATAGATAGTTTCTGTTTGTCTGTCGCTCCAATTTGGGGGTATTCTGAGGAGGCTAGGAAAAGTGTGTGGTGAATGTGTGGTCGGATGGTGTGTGTGTGTCGCATGGTGTTGAGGGGGTAGTAGTGTGTTTGGTTGGATGGGGTTATTTGTTTTATGTTACAACTGATTCCATTTTTGTTTTCATCAATTGTACAGTCTATGTAATGAAAATGTTTTGAATTTATGTCAAGGAAAAACAACTGCATCTTATTTCTAAAATTATTTTGTATTGTTTGGAATCAATACAAAAAAACTATTGCAAAAAAGAAGAAAAAAGGGTGTTGTATGCGAGTGTGTGTGTGTGTACGTGTGCGTGTGTGTGTGTGTGTGTGTGTTTGTGCGTTTGAGTATGCGGGTTGGGGGATTTACAACGTAAATGGGGATGACCACAAACGTGAATCCAGCGGCAGTGTAAAACTATGCTTATGATGCTATCCACTATGATTATTGATGGAAGATACTTAATCAAAATACAATGTGTGTGTTTCAGATCTCTGATGAGTATTACAGGGGCGAGCTATCTCCTGAAAGGGCCTTAGTGTTTTATCTACTAGAGAATGGAGCTACATTAGATGTGACGGATGAGACAGGCAACCTTCCAATCCAGTATGCCAAGGACGAAGTGGTCAAACAGATGATTTTCTCGAGGTGATCCTTTCATGTCTTAAGGAATATCGATGTTCCCATTAATGCTAGGCAAAAGATTGATACAAGATCTTACTTTTTTTGAGATTTGGTAACGGAATGCCATTAAAAAAAAAGCAATACCAGTTGCTTTAATGTAAACTTTACTTTAATAGTTTATTATATACAGTAGATGTGTAAGTGGGGCAATGGACCGGTTTATTGTCGTATTCAAATTGTATACCTAACTTTTAAACAAAAATTGTTTTTGAGGACCTGAAAGTTTGCCCGAGACTTGCCCGACATATCAAAAAGTAATGTATACAGACTGGATTCAAGTATTGTGCATTCATGAATAACAGATTAATGAAATAACTCGTTACTAGATCCGCAGGAAAGAAACATCCATAAATGTGAATATAATAGCCAACCGGTCTATGAAGTTGTGCGTATCATGTGACAATTGTTCACCATAATTTGTTCTTGGATTCTAAGTCAGGCTTACAAGGTCGACTTCTTGATGGTTGTATTCCTTCTCCTCGAATAGACAATATACATTTTAACCACGTTTATTTACACACACAAATCTAACTGTAGTTCTTTAAATGTTTGGATTTTTGTGTGATTTGTATTCAACGGCATTATCAGGAACAAAGGCATGTATTATTTTCTTCTTTTTATACCTAATGCTAAGATTAGAGCCTCATTTTTAAAGTAATAATTGGCATCGATAAGTGTCTGTCGAAATTGTATAGAAATGACTTTCCTCTTATTTACGTATGATTCATTTCAGATTATCTTCTTTAGAGGAGATCCAGTCTTATCGAGGTAATAACATCCTTCTCAGCGTAAATGCTATACAAGTACTTTTTTCTTCCTTCTTATTCATTAAGTCTATTGATGATTATAAAGCGTGTATGTAAGTCTTCCATTCCGAAGAACAAGAATTTAATCATTCAATTTCTGTGTCATTTACTCATTCCCACAAACAACTCACCCACTTCCCCCTTTCGAACACTACATTCAATTCATGCATTTCAAAACCACCCATCAGGTTTGCATCAGTGGTCCAAATACGAGAAATAAACGGTGAATGGGCCCCTTATGAAAAGAAAATTAGGAAAACAGATACAAATAGAAACAGAAGTGTTATGCATAATACATTATTGATTTATCATTGGCCCTAATTGAAATATTACAAGCCCGCATTGAATATCAGATTTTTGGTAATTAACATATCAATTCTTTTTGTGGACACGATTGAAATGAGAACTATATTAATATGTTTTTGTTTTTTCATTCCAATTGCTATCCCGAAGTGCATTTAAATTTACTTTGTTGTTTATATCTGTTCTTATTATCTTTTAATTTCTTATGGTTGAAATAAACAACAGATAAACAACCATCAAAACCTACCAACGCCTCGGTTCAAATCAAATGGAATACCAGTCAGGAAATAGAACTAGAAGGACATGGCGTATCGATGTTAATTCCTCCGGAGGCTGTTCATCAGAATGATCCAGGCAAGATCACTTTAACCCTTTTAAGGGACCCTCCCAGTGTTGAAATCCAAGATGATGAATCAGTGGCCTGCTACGGGATCAGATGTGACCCTCCAAACATGATCTTCCGCCAACCTATAAAGATCAGGATACCACACTCTACCATTGCCATCAACCCTGATCAAGTGAAGCCAGACATCGTTTCCCATGTATGGGATGGAGTAAATGGTTAGTCCATCCGGTCAGATTCATTAAATGACCCGCTTTAATTGCTGGGGTAAACGGAAATCGATGCCCTGAGATAAATTTTCAGTTAACCAAGCATAGCACTTGCGGGGCAACTCTTGGGAGGCGCGATATGGTTCATTGGTGGAGATTGGTCTCGTTACCGGGAGGTCTCGAGTTCGAAACAAAGTCGATGTGCTAGTTCCCTTTGGTTAAACATTAATTATCAAGTTCTTCGGTGAGGACTTAAAGCTTCCTGTATCATTGTTTCTTTTAAACAAGTATACTGTGTTTTTTTTGCATTCGGTTAAAGAAAAAGAAAAAGAAAATAATTATTTAAAATATCAATTTTTAGTATACGATGCTATGTTATGTTTTACGTTTCCTTTGCAGGTAATATAAATTAGAACAGATAAGATGCACACTAAAACTTGACTCTTTAATCCTGAATTCCGATGGTATTAAAATGCTTTCTAAGTAATCTCAGGGTTGTAGTTCCAGTTCTAGGTATCGTCATCATCACAGCGCCATAACGTCTTGAGGAACAATATATAACTCCCATTTTTCTGTTGAAATTTTCAATATAGGGAAACGGATGAAAGGGGAGGTTTAGTGCTTGTTAGGATGGCTTTTTTTCGATTAGTAATTATTCTCATCGAGGACTCCATTACTGATAGAAATACTTGGGTTAATTTTATTGAGGTGTTAGGTGTAACAGTTTAACGAATCGGCTCCATTGCTGAATAAAACTTCTTAAAACAAATGCATTTTGTATTGTAACTCACTGACAATAGATCTACCAAGAACATCAAGAATGAGATCATCCAGATCACCAGACAAACCACCATACTGCAGACTGTACGAGAGATACCTGGAGCTATACATTAGTCACTGTGCTGATTGGTGGGTCCTTATTCCTCTTGAACAGAAGGTGACCCGACACCAACTTATGTGCTCTCCGTACATTCCAGAAACCGTAGAAAGAGGCAAAGAGATTGAAGTTCATCTTCACGTGCATGCCGATGTTCCTGGCATGGATGCGGTTAGTACTGTTAGCGTGTTCTATACATTAGTAAATTGTTAATTTGCAGTTCTGTTAAAACTGTCAACTACTGCTATTTGCAACTAGTTGCATACTTCCGGAAGATTGTAGTTTTTTTGTTTCCGACTTTCTAGGGTTATTATGTGTAAGGCCTCGCAGCTTGCTTCCACCAGACCTGACGGGATTTTCTGGAAGTGTAATTAAAATTGCTGTACGCCGTTAAAAATATATTTCGTTAACATTTAATCTAGCATGGCCTGTATACCAAAGCCTGTACAATCCTAGTAACAAGCTGAATTTTTCTCGCGGATAGTACCAGAATAAGGTACGCAATGACATTCTCATGTCCTTAAGAAACATCCATCAGCGGCCCATGGTTTTTTTCTTCAGAAATGCTATCTGAGAAAAGTCGGGGGAACTCCCAATTTTCACCAATCGATGTTTTTAAATGTAATAATGATTATGACTGTGAAATTAATGTTGTTTACTGAACCCCGCAGAACCCGAGAAACTTTCCGATTCATTAGGCCCATGTTTTACTCAATTGCTGATCCCCCTGCTTTGAAATAGGAAGTTTCACATGAGGAGAAGCAACAGTCGTACCGCAAGGCTCATCCTTCGGTCCCATTTAGCGTCATACATCATTCAGGCGACGTCAAGGTGGTACGTGATTCTTATGAGGGGAAGATGGCAGAAACTAAGGTAAGAAAAAAAGTTTTGTCCTTAAAGAGGTTCAATTTAATGGAAGCAGAAAAATGAAAAAAACATGTCAGTGAAAGTTGAGCAATATTTCGGCTCAAAATCAAGAAAGTTATGAGTATTTGAATTTACGAGCTATCGTACACAAATTGTAAACTATGTAACGTATCTTGCGAGATCCCTTTTCATTTGCTCTGTATTTAACAAACATCATAACTTTCTATTTTCCTTACATTGGATTTCAATCATATGTGCTCCCTAAATACTATGACTTCCAAAACACCCCGACACCATCGACGACAGAACCAGATAAACCATGAAGATACCGTGCAAACAATACAGATTCAATCTGCACTTTAATGTAAACATAATAATTTGTTTAGTCTGTGTCGCTATTATTATAACTCATTTATCATGAAATAATATCTTTCTAGATGTAACAAACTTCACCTCAGCGAAAATACATACTGCAACCCTAGTTCACTTTTTTGTATTAATTCCTATTGTTATTTTACCTAAACCAAGATAAATTGTCATACTCTTTAATATATAATACTGTGTGGGTCTTTCCGCACTTGTACAACTGAATAAACCATTGCTTCTTCATCTTAATGAACTGAATGAATTGTGATTAATGTAGAAGTCTACAGGCCTAACTTCATAATCACAACATTGACACTATCTTGACATAACAAATCAAATCATGCACTACACCAATGTTTCTAGTGCTCGTAGTAATTTTGTCTCCCTTTTGTGGAGAGCATGCATACTTCAAATCAAATAATCCAACCGAGCTACAAAACTCCATAATATGCATCTTTGATTTTATATCATTCATCTTTACTTCAAAGGTAAAGACCAGTATTGGAAACGCCTCAATTTCAAAATATGAAATGGAAGCTCTTTATTACCAATCATGTGAAAAAATATGTATTGACTTATACATGATGATAACATTTTTGCCGGGAAACCGCCTACTAATTGATATATTTGGTAAATTAGTTTATCTATTGGACTGTGAGAGATAAACGCACGTGTCGCGCACGTGTGCATAGTCCCATATACATCTTTCTGTGTACAGTGTTTGTAAATTTACGAAGACTGGGCCAAATTTCTTATCATTTTGATGATTCCAGAACCTTGCAGTACACACCAATACTTATATGCTAGATGATCAACCTTTTCTGATCGATACCACAACGTTTCTTTCATAATGCAAGCGCATGACCATAACTGGTCATTATCTTTAAGCACATTTGCATAATTTACATAAACATCAAAAATGTTACATATACAGAAAGTTTTGTATTCTCTTCAGTTACTTCTTCTCTTTATTTGGTAACAAAATTGTGGTCATGATGTAACTGATTAAAAAGATAACAATAATTAAAGACGGCATCACCAAAGGTCTCTCATTACCTACATGTGTAGGTAATAAGGGACAGTTACAAATCAAGACATTTTAAATACAATTCGAATGAAAATGGGATTGTTATAGTAAGTTTAAACATTTTTTGCAAGAGATACATGCAGCCAATGTACTTACTGTAATTTTGAAACGATTTTAAAACAATGTTGCCTAAAATATTTCTGTACATGTTATTTTAAAATGCCATTGATTTCATCAAATTGCTTTCTCTTCTTCTTCTTCCACTTTTTTTCGTCTTCCTCTCCTTCTTCTTTCTTCTCTTCTTCACCTTCTCCTACTTATCATTATTATATTATTTTATTTACTCTTTATTATTTCTTCTTTTCTTCTCAAATTCACTCTCCGGCCTTGTACGTCTTGTCTCTAGAATCTCGTACTATACTATTCCGTTTAAATACCATTTAAATTCAGACCTACTATATTGTGTTACTCAGTTCGGGAGCCTATTCACATACAAGCTATGCTTTTTATTTATGCTCCCCACATTTTACATTGTTTTTCTACCTTCCCCACATTTTACATTGTTTTTCTACCTTGCCTGTCTTATCTATATATTTTGAAATTTCTTAATTATTTTCCGTACATTATACTTCATTTGAAATCTTTTAATTTTTATATTTTTTTCTTTTGTGAAATCTACTCTTATTACGCCTGTATAAAAAAATTAAAATAAATTTAAACTGTTTTTTATGTAAAATGTGGAATAAATAAACTTCAATTAATCAACCAGCATCGGGTCATTGACTGTCCTCGGCATACTCGTCATTCACAACAAGCTACCCCAATCTTGGACCTGGTGTCCCCCATTGCCTACACACATTTCTGATCAGATACCATTCATAATGTGCATTGCAACAACCATTCAAAACACGCAATGGCCATAAGTTTTCTGTGATGGTTGGCACACTTCATAAACTCCTTTTTATGAGCCACCCCTAAATATCTGCATACACCACATCATACATAACAGTGAAAATGGTGTTTTTATATCAGAGCAAAATTTTAAGGTAAAAATTGCTTCCCTTATTCAATTTTGCCAATTTTCTCCGAGAAAGAACGCATCGTGGTCTTCGATATGAATTGGATATATGCAGTAGTGGTGTTAAAGGCCACAAATGGCGCAATAGCAATATTGGAGCCATGCTTGGAGGTCTCCAAATCCCTACGGTCTTCAATGCCCTACACCTACCCTAATCATAATTAAGATCACCCAGTGATATGAGGTCCTTATTTTCCTGTGATACCCTTTCTAATACATCCAAGAGATTATTGAAATGTACATCACCATTTAGTGGTCTATAAATACAAGACATCCATACTCGTTCATGATTAAAGGACATTTCGAACCAAATACCTTCCAATGAATTACTTATTAAGTCATGTTGCAATGTGAATGGAATAGATTTAAAGAAATAAACACAAACACCACCACCTCGAGTCTTGTTCTTAGTCGTTGGTCTATCCGTGCGAATTATATCATAATTGTCAATAAAAATATCATTATCATTTATCAAATTATGTAACCTTGCCTCTGTAATGCATAGAACATCAAATGCTGTTTTCAAAAGTAATAATCGAATCTCCTGTACTTTATCTAATAAACTCCTAACATTTAAATGCCCGACTTTAAGGTCATTGTGTTTAGATAACTTAAAGATGAAGTTGAGTTCTGGTCATGCGATTGCATTGTGAAAGGAACGATGTGGAATCGACCAGAAAAGGTTGATCATCTAGCATATAAGAATTTGTGTGTATTGCAAGGTTCTGGAATCATCAAAATGATAAGAAATTTGGCCAAGTCGTGGTAAAGTTACAAACACTGTACACAGAAAGATGGGACTACACGAACACATGGCGTAAAAATCCTACCCCGGAGTTTTACGATGTTATATGACATATTTAGAATATGAAGGCATTTGAAGAGCCATGCTTTTCAGGGAACATGTCTTATCTGATGTTCTTCCACACTTGCATAATAAGAATGATAACGCTCATAAATTATTTTGCACCTCTTCCCAGAACTCAACCTTCTCTTTAAAGTTGTCTTTGGAATATTCATTACTATATTTATGATTGGTAGTAAGATGAACATTGTCAGAAACATCATTAGTAATTATGGAATCACCTTTCTCCTCTTCAGCAGTTACAGAGTGACTATGATGTAATGTGGTGCTCTCTTAAAAGCCGCTTTATTTGAGCAAACGGATACAGAGCATAAAGGGGAAAAATTACATAAAATCGCAAACACGGACACGGAACCCATTTTCTTGTTACTTTTGGGGGTATCTTCAAGAAAGAAAAAATAGGTTGTCTGTTTCTTAATACTCTAACTTTCTCGTCCTTTAGCTGCTCTCCCTAAAGGAAATTCACAACCGAATGAGACATAATGTAGTCTTCAACGTGCCACCGAGTGAGGACGTAACTCCATATGATGTGGTAACCTTCACACTTACACAGTCTGGGAACCAAGGGATGTCTCGATCAATGATGGCATTCGTCATTAGATACGAAGGTTGGTCTACAATATGTAACCCACCCAATTATTTCAATAAAGAGAGATTTACTTTTTTTAGACGAGCTGTGATTTTACGTGATATAATAAACGTTATTTTTGTCCACGTTCTTTTTTAATCGGCTAATTTAGTTTAAACAAGTTAATTTCCCTTAACATTCTTAGCTCTGGCTGTTACTCTTTTAAACGTGACTTAACAGGAAAGCATTATTCGGGAAATTGAACATAATTTTCAGTTTCCTATAAAGATATACCTGTGCAGGCATATTCTTATATTATATTACTAATTAGCTTTTAGGAGAGTTTGTTATGATACAAAAATATTTTGATCAATTGGGACATACACACGTTTAAGAATTAATCGGTGGACACACATTTAATCATTTTCATTCACTGTAATCGTTTTTATGTGGACATTTACTTGGGACAATGACCGTTTTAAAAATAATAATGATTTGAAAATTGTCTTAAGGTTTTTACATTTTCTTTTAAAAACTCTCTATCATCAATACATGATTGCAGATCAAATCAAGAGTCCTGAATTCACTTCAGTAATTCGGTAAGTATGTCGTTATCAATATATTCAATTTTTTTAAATGAATATGTGTTAGATTAAAGATAAACTCCAGTTCTGGAGAAAAAAAAAATTATTCTCACAGAATCAAACTAAACTTACACTGAATGTTCAAGATTACAAATAAATGACATGTGCCAAACAATTTTGGAAGAAAATTTATACTGGCTGAGTCATGAGCATAGAAAGACAAGGAAATCAAGGTAGTACTAGCCCCGACACCATGTGTGTTGTCCCATATATAGCTTTCTGTGTACAGTGCTTATTACTTTACACAGACTCGGCCAAATTTATTATGATTTTGATGACTCCGGAACCTTGCAGTGCACACCAATACTTACATGCTAAATGATCAACTGTTTCTGATCCATTCCTCACCTTTTCTTTCACAATGCAATCGCATTACCAGAACTCACCTTTATCTTTAAGGTGCATAACGGGATTTTGTCCTCTAAGTTCAATTACAATTTCGTTTAAGATATTAATTGAGACAATTGTCTAAAGTACAAGGTGTTTACCTTCCTGATGTTGTTTTCCTTTCGTAGGAAATATAAATGGAATTTGGAAGATCATTAACATTTTATAATGCAACACAATGCAGGAAATGCAAAGTAACTATTGAAGATGGAGATACAGTTACATGTATTTGTTTTACAGTGAAATCGAAGGAGCCTCTGGAAATGATCTCCCTGATAAAGATGTCCAGAAAATCGCTGAAAAGCTTTCGATAGACGACTTTTATGACCTTGGAGTTGCACTTGGCTTCCAAATACAACAACTGGATGCAATAGAGTATAAGAGGCTCAAAGACAGACAAGAGGCCATCTTCGATATTTTGGTATCATGGAAACAGAGACAACCACCCCATCAAAACGTGAAGGAAGTGCTTCTGTCACTCCTGAAGTCAGCAGAAACAGAGGCAGAAAAGACGAACATGACAGGTTTTATTGTTACTCATTTAGATTTATCAGCAGATTCTTAACACTCTTAAGAATAACAAACATATGCCTGATTATTAAAAATATATAGTACCTAAGCTGTGTAAAGATCTGTACTATAAACTTTGATTTAGTTATACATTGGCCATTGTTGATATGAGTATGAGGGAGAAACAGTTAGACGCCAATGGTGATCATAGTCATCGTTAGTGTGGCGCATTATGTTCCTATATAACAACATTCGAATTCGCCCTATAACAAATTAGTTATATTACACTTATGCGAGATGAAGAAAGGATGGGTACAACTTCCACTAAGAAGGCGCGATATCCGTCTTACTTAAGATGAGCCTTTGTGATAATTTTACATTCTTTTAAAGAATTGCAACGCACTATAAATTAAAGCAGAACATTTTGACTTTAAACAATACAATGACAAATCCGGAAAAACAAACGAGCATAGGTCTGGAGGCGTTATAATAGACATTGAATACACTGCAATATAGACTTGAATAGTTAGAATAAAAAATTACGATTATAATTATGGTAATAATTAATTATGATGATAAAAAATAATAACAACAACAATAACAATGAATAACCATATTTTCATATTTATAATGATGATGATAATAATAATAATAACAGTAATAATCATGATAGTAGTAGTAATAGAAGTCGTAAGAATCATAGAATGCGAAGATATTATTTGTCCAAAAAATACGTAAGCCAATTATTGAAGACAAATATATTTAAAACTAGGTTTTCAAATATCTAGTATTACAGTTTTTTATTGAAAATGTTGTGATTGTGCTAATTTAACAATATTAAATTTCTTTTTGTATGCAACAATGACGTCCTTCATATTTGGCCACCGTACTTCAGATATTACTCCAACCGGGTAAGATTTCTTTTGGGTCACTAACTCTATAACCCTGATAATTAGCTGGTATAAATAAAATCCGAAAATTAGCGAAAAAATAAAGTGAGAGCTTGAGCAATATCCGATTGAAATAGGTAAATAATATATCTTTTAAATTGTCACCAGTAATACACAAATATGCAACACTGTGAGAATAATATTGAACAAGACATATGACACACCGTCGGCTGATTTGTTTACAAGTCTTAAGACAAACGGTTTGAGTTAAGTCGCATTATGATAATATATAAATGCGTTCATAACTTAGCATCTTCTTATTCAATCCTTATGTTGTACATGAGCATTATACAAGGCAAGTCGACAGTGGATATTCACGTGTGCCCAGATTTCACACTGATTGTTATAAGTGTAGCCCAATTGTTTCTTCTATACTTGAATGGGATAAGCTTCATAATTTGATGAGAACGGCTTCCTCTGTCAATTCATTGAAGAGATTGTTTAAACAAAGTTGTATTTTGTGAATAGCTCAGCCGAACATACACTTCTTGAATATTCTGTAATATTAACATGATTTATTCACATAATTGCGACTTAATCATTATTTTCCTATTGGTATTACAGTTGAACTAGGTTACTGATATATGATTATTTTTCAAACGAGAATTCGTTTGTGCCACGTCTATTATTGCTGCGGTATATCTTTCTAAATGTACTATGGAATTTTTGTTTTAACTGTTCTGTGTAAGCGTTATGCTTTGTGATTTAAATATGTTCATAATTAATCAGGGCCCCATGGAAGACCACTACTTATTGGTGAATGGCCTACCCTGACAAAAAATTAGAAATACGTTTAAAAAAAGATAAAGCCTACCTACTACATTCCTGAAGCATATACTTATACTTACCTTTATATATAGTAAGTTCAACTAAATCGCCAATTAACAGTTGCATACCTATGGTTCTATTAAAAGGGTTTCTTGCGGTAATCTGATTTGTCTTTGCAAATCCAAATTTTGGGAGAAACAAAGGCGATTTGATGGAGGGTTACAAGGAGTAATAACGTTAAACCTAAAAGGTAATATTCTGTTATATCACTGAAAATAAAGTGACATACATCTGAACTCACATTGGCCCTCCTGATAATGAAGATAAATGATATATTAGTAGAATATATATACTGTAGAAGTTTTTTTTAACTTGAGCAAATTACAAAAACAAAAAATAAAAAAAATAAAATAAAGGTATCCATTCGGACCGCGTGTCAAGCGGATTACGTGTCTCATTGATTTGATTTCCATTGATGCATTGCTTAATTTATTTATATATGTTTTGCTGGTTGGAGCAATCGATCTATCCGACTGCATGTCAAAAATCCGATTGAATGAATTACAGTTTCTGTCAAAAAGCATTTCACTAACCATAAGTCAAGATGAGCTTCTATTGTAGTATATTAAACATCATTTCCTCTCAATATATTTAGTGACATTTCTGACCAAGACTTGCTCAAATTGGCTCGACAAATTAAGTGGACGGACTTCATGAAGATTGGCACAAAGCTTGGATTCAGTGGGAATAAGCTTCAGAACATCAAACACAAGACATTGCAGAATCGCAAAGACGCTAACATCCAAATGCTTTGCATGTGGAAGGCATCTCAAAGTTCTGTTCCTGAAGCGACCGAGACGTTGAAGAGTATTTGGGAATCTGTCTCCTTGGCATCTACGGCTGAGAATACAGGCAACTGTTCTTCTTCATGTTAATAAATAAAAGCTTTATGACTTGTATATATCATATATTGTATAATTGGATATTCTAATCAAATGTAGAACAGAACAGACATCTCAACTGAGTTTTGTCTAGAATGGAATCATACGATTGAAATATTTAGTGGTAAAAAAAATGGTTTGAAGCGTCCGGTGCAATATTAGGGCTTATAATGTCATTCGTAGCAGTCATTGTTGATGTGTCAAAAACCTGTCTCACGAGACAAGACGAGATAAGTAGGAACCATCTCTACACTCACAAATATATAGGATATAGGAAAAAGCTTCTGTAGTACACAATCAACTTAAAACTAAAGCCTCAGTAGTCATGACTGCTGTGACTGTCATGACACACATGCTATTCAATATTTATATTTTTTTCTCTCAGACGAAAGCTTGCGTATGATCTCTTCGGCGACTCCTGAGAAAAGACCCAAACCAAGCGAGCCTATAGAGCCTGAAGTTATGGATATCATTACAACATCAGATACAGGTAGATAACAGGAAGATATCATCATATGATTTGGACAATGATAGCATTTTATATACATACCCTTTGTATCACACAATTACATTGGGCAGGATCAACATAAAAATAATAAAAAGTCAATATCAAACAAAATTTCGGAATTAGAAAATTAATCCACTTCTTAAACGATTTATCATTGTTTGATTTTGATTTAGAGCGAGGTGAAATTAATGATGACCTTGACCAATGTGGGGGTACACCGAATACAGAAGAGCTTTGCAGCGTCGCTCTACCAGTGAAAAGTCTGCCATTAGCATGTTCACTTGGGAAAGCCCTTCGTCTAAATGATGACCTCATTGTTGGATTCATCGATCTACCCAGTTCGTTAGAATTCCAGAAGATCGCGCTACAGCTCGTAGACAGTTGGTGGAATGGTTTGAAAGAGGATGAAAAGGAAAATGAGCTTGCTCTGCTTCTCTCGGTGTTTAACATCTCAGATGTCAAAACAGGTTCGTTGCATCACATGGCTGAGTTCAATCGTCATCGTGTTGATGAGGAAATATCATGTTTACCCTTTAAAAGAAAAGTTTCAAGTTCAAATTTACATTTCAGTTCTTTTTCATATCCGTTCATTAAATTTATTTTCGCTATTAAAGGCAATAGGATGTTTAGGAGTACAGAAAACTTGCGGTAGGTAAAGATTTGTATAAAGTAATGTATTTACAAATCATGGCCATTATTTCTGGTTTCTTTGCTTGTCCTTAAATTCATCAATGTTCAACAGTTTATTTTACTATTATTGACGCAGTCAATGTCCTCATTTATCACCATCATTATGCTATTTGTAAAAACCGGATATTTTCCTTCGAATTTGTACTTGCATCTGTTTAGTGTCCACAGGCCGGAACGAAATCTCAAAAGCTATTGGATCCAAGGCCGACCTACTGGACTTGTGTCACCGCCTGAATGCTAATGCTCCTGGCGTCTTGCAGATCATGAGCACATTCGTGACCTTCCCGCCTCACGTGATTGGTCGTAGTGCTCTGAAGATGCTTAAAGAATGGGTACACCAAGGTGGGACTAGGGTGAGGCTTCTGGAAGTTGCTCAGGCTTTCCGTTTCAACGATGCAGCAGTCAAGATAGCACAAGGTAATGCCAACTCCACTGTTTCACGTTACATTTAATGGTGGAGGCCTTCTTGGTCAGTCGGAGGGGAAAAATGTTTAACAGATTCATTATGTTTACTTACTATTGCCTGACTATAAAAGAAACGCACATGCACCCTATAAAGAAACATCTTGAAATCGGCAGGAGTCTGTTTCCTTCTAACTTCTATTAAGACGGAGTAATCATGAATCATGTTGCTAGATGAGTAAACGCGCAATGGAAAATAAATTATCCCTTTACCAGTTATACATAAGAAGCGTAGTATACTAACAAATTATATTGTTTTAATTTTGCAGGAACATATCGGAGATTATCGCCAATGATTTATATCTTTTAAATCATTGACCATACTTTACTCAATACAGCAGAGTTCTCAGAAAATTAATCTGGAAAAGCGAGGTTATTATTATTTTTGTTATTTTATTTGAATCAAATCCTGAGTTTCCTGACTCAAGATGATACATTTGTATTCAAACCCCTACAACTAGGCCTGATTACACTCTTGCTTCCCAATCGAATTACAGTAATAAAAAAAAACACTCAAAAGGGGCTGCCTTGGAAAAAAATATGAACATAAAATTGGCACAACCATAATTTGTTGTATAGATAAACTGTAGTTTATTTGCTTTATGTTTATCAATGACTTGTTTCTTTCTTAACCTCCTTAGCCATGAAATGTCAACCAAGCTATATGCCTTTCATGTCGCATGGCATCATTGATCACAAGGGTGGAGAACTCACCCTTGATGAACTTGGTATTGCCGTATCTATTCCTGAAGGAGCTATACCTAAAGGGATGAGATCCGTTGTAACTCTTCGCGTCCCAACTCATGGTACTCCTAGGATTCCTGTACGGGAGGGTGAGGTGGTCATTACTCCAGTCGTAGAAGGTTCTCTGACGCAAGAGCTGATCAAGCCTGCCACAGTGGTATTACCACACTGCACCAATCACCGTGAACGTACAGACGACCCTTCTCTTACCTTGTACACAAGAACAGGACCAGGTACAAAGTTATCGGCATATTTTTTATTCTGTTTTCTTGAAATAAAAAGTAAACTTCATAACTCGAAAGTTGAATCCTTACAATTTGACACCTGCGGCTATTAACTGATTTCAAATCCCAAATATAATAATCTTCCCGTCAAGGGAATCCACTTTTAGAATGATAAGCTCATGAAAGTTATTATTTAATTATTTCTAAATGATAAAGAAAAAGTACCATGATGCCATTTGAATCAACTCGCTGAACAAAGCATGAATTAAGACATTTCAGAACATGAATTGCATGCGTCGACATCAATTCCTAGTCTACTAATAATCAATATTGTACATTCCCATATTATCAGAGAGTGTCAATCAATATTTTTAAATCTTTATTCTACTTAATTAAAAGGAACGTTCGGTCGTAGGAACTTGACTTCGTCACAAATCTTAAAGGATAAGATCAATTTTCATACACGTCATCTTCAATTCTTGGCTCTGTCATCCACCGATATTCAAGGACTCCAGTTGAGATGTGTAGTCTTCCAGCCTCTGTTCATGAGTCCTAGAGAGAAACCAACCCTACGTGTGTACTTACTTCATCCATATAGGAACTATATAGAGGTATTTATATCATATAATCTATATCTATCTTTTGCGGACACCATTTGATACTGTAATTATTAAAAGGTGCCCTTACAGATTATATAAGTTATGAAAGGCCTGTTGTTACCCTTTACAATTCACAAAAGAACGTCGTATTATAATTTCGTTCAGATTATCAGACTACAATATTCAAGCATAATCAAGAAAGAAGAGGAAGGGAAGGAGGAGAAAGTGAGGAGTCTTGGGGAGGAGGAAACGTACGAAGTGAGAATGAGTGAAAGGAGGAATGGGATGGAGAACAACAAAAACGTGGGAAAGGGGCGTGATAGGGGTTGAGGGGAGGGAAATGATGGATGAGGATGGATGAGGAAGGGGCGGAGGGGTGTACGGATGGAGAAGAAAATGGAGGAAGGAGAGGGGAGACATGAGATAGGGATGGAGCACAGATAGAATAGTTTATAGAGGAGGGGGAGGCGAAAAAAATTCGGGGGCTACTTTTCAAGCTTGCCTGCATGAAAATAACATTCTAAAATTTGTTTTGCATTGAACTCTATGCAAATTTACAGAGCCCTTTTCTGATTTTCGGGGGCTCTTTTGGGCATTTCGGAGGCTATTTCGCCCCTAGCCTCCGTGTATCTTTTTCATTGGTTCATACATGTTGTAGTGTTTTGTGATTAGCCTTTTCCGGGGGGGGGGGGGGGGTCATTGAAAGTTGGATGTAGCATGTTTAGGAACTGCATCACTTGTAATGGCCTGATACTAATAGGCTTTACTGCTATTTGTGGTGAATATTCAGCTTTAGATCAGTGTCAGTGCATTTAGCTTCCTCATCATGTGGATGTTAGAAGATTAATCTATAACATTTGAAACAAATAGGTAACATATTTTGGGACCAAACTCTTCATTAATACTACTTATTTTCTGATCTTTTCTTCATAATTGTAATTCTACTATTTTATTCTTACGTCAACAAATCTAAATGAGCTTTACATATATGTAAATAAGGGTAATTTATATGTTTTCTTTTACATGCCCTACAAAAGTTTAAATTAATCATCTGTATTAAATTAAATCATTTTTGCAATGTGTAGATTTGAGTTGGGTTTGTTATATTACAGGATATAACGATGAAGGAGAAGACTTCTTCTGTACCCTACTGTCAAATCCTGAAGGAATTCAATTTCACTATACAGTCAATAGCAAGGGACTTAACAATATTGTTCCACGACGGGACGATAAGTAACGAAGCAATGGTAAATATGTTTGGATATTATTCCATTAGGTCTGTTGATCAATAGTGATCGATATAGAATTTCGAAATTTACATTCAAAAACCTTAATGTGATAGGTATAAATATCACAATTCTAACAGAAATCCTGAAACGTATTGAAAATCACACATCAGCACTGTACCTATATAAGCAAGTAGGACTACACATATTTGGGGGAATATTCTATTTCTCCACCACGCCTTCTTTTATTCAGTTTGAGGGATGTGAATGAGTTACAAGATTTATCGTAATTTCTGTACATTACAAATCGTTGCATTCAACTTAAAATGTCGATAATTGTTACAGCGACAAACATGATATGCTAATACACTGTCGCTCATATAGTTGGAATATTTTTCTTTTACCCCAATTTATGGAATTATTTTGACAATGATTTATTCCTAATAGATCTAGATAATAGTAAACATTCTCAGATTTTATTGAATAATAATTTGCCAGTGTTTGTTTTGCGTGACTGCTAAAGCATGTGTATGCTACTATCCTTATTAATTAGGGGACCTACGCCCTTAAGTCATAAACGACAGTAATGAGGATTAATGCCCCACAAAAGGGCACTTATATGGCACATCGACACGGTTTTGATCATAGGGCCTCACAGTTACGAGGCCATTGCTTTGCCACTGAACCATGACTGTACGCAGCGGGGGCTAGGGTAAGGGGCAGTTCCCACCAAAAAAAAATGCAATAAATTTTCAATAATTCATTGCATTTTACCCCCCGGTCCCCAACATAAACAATTCCTCTGTATGGCATGGGCACACAGAAGATTTTTTTTCTGTTGGGGACCGGGGGGAAATTCAATGAATTATTGAAAATTTATTGCATTTTCGTTTTTTTTGTTGGTATTTGTGGGAACTGCCCTCTACCCTAGCCCCCGCTGCGTACAGTCATGGTTCAGTGGCCAAGCAATGGCCTCGTAACTGTGAGGCCCCAGGATCAAAACCATGTCGATGTGCTATATTAGTGCCCTTTTGTGGGGCATTAATCCTCATTACTGTCATTTATGACTTAAGGGCGTAGGTCCCCTAGTTGATAAGCATAGTAGAATACATATGCTTTAGCAGTCACGCAAAACAAACACTGGCAAATTATTATTCAATAAAATCTGAGAATGTATACTATTATCTAGATCTATTAGGAATAAATCATTGTCAAAATAATTCCATAAATTGGGGTAAAACAAAAATATTCCAACTAAATGAGCGACAGTGTACAAATTAGGAATCACATTAAAAAGCGATACATTGCATTCGTCATAAATGGTCGTGGAGTCAACATTTGGACAGTTATTTCAGGAGAGCATCAACATTTTTTTAGACTCGGCGCAAAGGAATATTTAAAGATCTCCCGTGATATGAAGGATGCATGCATACAATTTTCAAAATATTGAATTGAGAGGAAGGGGGCCCGAAATGTAATTTTTTTCAAGAAAGGCGATGACTGGGCATGACTTTATTTTTAAACAAATGCAACAATACAATACGTCTTGCACTAACTTTTACGCAGTTCCTCCTATTCAATGTGAACATTGGGCAGCAACAAAATGTCTCCATCCTCTGCGGTCTTCTACAAGAGATTTGATATCTTTCCAGCTTAGGTCTACTGCATTTAGATACTTCAGAACAGTCTTCTTCTATGATGTTAACACACGTTCACGTTTTTTCCCCACCTACACTAGCTTCCAGTCTAGGGAGATCATTGGGTATCTTGTTGATGGTATTTTAAAAACACGCCAAAGAACCTCAGAAGAAGCTCTTTCACTGAATATACGTATTATCCTGTCAGTTTGTATTATCATCGTCATTTTTCATCTCCTTCTTCTTCTTATTATTATTTATTTCTATTACCGCTGTTATTATTATCATTATTATCGATCATATTCATTAGTATCATCGTTAATATATTCTTTCTCCTTGAATTCGAACCAAGGTGCCCATCAAGAGTTTACTAAGTGGCAAGTGCAGCCCTCTGAACTTTCAGCTTCAGTTCTCTCCAAAAGAGAAAGGAAAGAAGAACGTCCAGATCGACATACTTCAAGGGTCAGCAACACATGTAGAAAGAGCGTATACCATTTCAATAGAAGGTAGGCCTATTTAATCAGGGAGTAAGAAACTTTGTGTCTTTCACTTCATCGAATGTAGCCAGGTATTTTAAAGACCTTATATAAATTCTTTGTGTAACTAGTTACCTCAAAGACCGTTCATAAGTTATTTATGCAACTACAACTCAAGGACCCTACATAAGTTAGTTTTGTAACTAGTCAGCTCAAAGATCTTACATAGGTCCTAAGTAATTTGTGTAACTAGTAACCTGAAAGAAAATACAAATTGTAATTTATGTAACTTTAAAGAATCCATGTTTTCTCTTCATTCAATAACAATGACTTAGGTTTGAAAATTGTTTAATTAGGTTTAAAGTTAGGAAATACTGAATGTCCTTTTTTAGAATAAGAGGAAAGAGATTGATATTGAAAAAACATATGTACAATACATGTCAACAACACTCCTTCCTGGTTAAGACATACAATAAATTGGCTATAGAGTAGACCCGCTCGGATCTAAAATCTGTTTGTAAAAATAATTTCTTCTCGTATTTACTACCTGCCCCCCCCCCCCCCCCCTCTGAAACATAGATATTGCATTTTGTGACACTCTTCAAACATTATAAACACAACCATTGAGTTATTATTATTTTTTCTCTAAACACATCGTTTATACTACATACAAAGCAATTCGGAAAACTGGAAGACCAAACACAGATAAACGCTTTATTCCTATTTTATTTCTTTATTGCGTTTACTGCAGATGATCCGGACTATGAAGTCGATCCCACATATTCGTAAGTAAATGAGTATCATCATTTTTAGACGTATCGCTCGATCTTGTAATATTAAGTAATAAGTGATATTTAATACATGTATATAATACAATACTACTTTTCAATCTTTGCATCAAAATCATAGCATACAGCAAAATCATAGCGTTTTTTTTAGAATGGACATGCAACCAGGCATTTATCATTCCTAACGCTCAACCCATCGCTAGAAAGTTATAATAACGTGTAATTAGTATGGCTTCTGATCGACAACCATCTTTTGTCAGTTAATTGTTGGTCTATAGATAAGGGTGGTTTATCTAAAGACAATGATTTTTGTCAATATTTCGGAAAGGAAAGCACCAACACTTAATCAATTTGTATTTTATTTATTGATATTTTTGTCCAATATAAAGAGTAACAAATGGACAGATAATGACGGAATCAACCAAATTCGCAGCATTATACATATCAATATTTTCTAAAATATGATTTCCAACCGAGTGTCATGAATGTACCTACCTCCAGGCAGGGGCGATATCAGTATGTATCCAACAACCTTCTCGAGATCCTAGCAGATATGGTCCATACACCAACAGACTTAAAGTCCCTTGGTTACCAACTTGGCTTCTCTAACTCAGCTGTAGAGAAATACAACGACCGACCAGACCAGACCAGACCGACATTTGATGGGGTCTCAAGTTTAGGCTTTGGTGAGATGCTACGTGACTGGAGACGGGGGGTTCGACCTAGTGATCAGTTGGATGAACTTCATCTGGCATTGCGAAATGCTGGATTATGCCACACAGCTGAAGTCATCTTACCTGAACGTAAGTACCATATTACACTCCACCCCCCCCCCCCCCTTGTTAAACTACAGCGTATGATATTTCATTGACGTGTTGCAGAGTTTGGAACAATAACATATTTTCGAACTCCCTTTTACTATTTTATTTATTTATTTATTTATTCGTCTTTTTTTAGTATGGTGGCTCCATCAGTAGTTCAATACTGTTTTCCGTGGAGGCCCTACAACATAAATACAAAATTAACAAACATATTGAAAACAAACAATCCAAATCGAAACAAAATGAATTAAGTTACAACATTTTCGAACAAAAGAAAAGAAACAAACACAACACAATGGACCAGTTCAATGATTTAAATTATTATAGCGCCAAAACAAAAGAGTAAATGAAGAATTTGATGGCGCATTTTTTTAAAAATTAGGTAAAGTATTCCAGAAAGCCGCACCATCAAATGAAAAACTTTGTTTCCCCATCTGGGTTTTTATTTTGGGTAAAATTAATCCTGCGTTTTGTGCACTGCGTGTTCTAATATTATGTACAGATTGGGTTTTTTGAAACATTTGTAAAATATAGACGGGAGTTTGATTTTCAAAAACAGAATAAATCATTTTACATTTGAAATAATTCCACCTACTTTGAATGCTTACCCACTTGAGTTTATTTAAATTTTCTTGAGTTGGGGTTCTTACATTGGCCCCCAAGATTACTCTGGCCATTTTCTTGTGTTGTTTAATGATTACATCTCGGACATTTTGTGAACAATTAGACCATGTATTACAACAATATTCAAATAAAGGCAAAATTAATGCATTGGCAAGAAGCTTCAGTCCCTCCAAAGGTAAGTATCTTTTTGAACGACCAAGTAATGCTATCCTTGACCCTATCTTTTTACTTGTTTTTGTCACGTGTTCTTTCCAGCTCAATGTTGGATCTAGCCAGACTCCTAAGTATTTATAAATATAAACCTGAGAGATTTGGTGTTGCTCGAGTTGAATGCATATAGATTTTTCAAGTTTAGCCAATTTTATTTGTGAACCAAATAACATAAATTCTGTTTTTGTGTGGTTTAATGCCAGATTGTTTTCTTTTACCCACTCATAAACTAGTTTCAAATCAAAGTTCAAGGCCGATTCAATGTCCTCACTTTTTTTATTACTAAAAAACAATACAGCATCATCTGCATATAACATTACTTGGCATTTTGATACTACCTTAGGAAGATCATTCACCATGATACTAAACAACAGCGGGCCTAAATTGGCGCCTTGTGGTACGCCTGACAAAGTCGTACCCCAATCTGATTCAAATTTTCCAAGTACAACTTTTTGTTTCCGATCACTCAAGTATTCCATGAACCAATTAACTTCTTGACCCAGTATACCGTACTTACAAAGCTTTTCTAACAGTATTTTACGATCTACAGAGTCGAAAGCCTTGTGCAGGTCTATGAAGACCGCGCCTGTCATGTGACCTTTATCCATTTGTCTATAAATAAAATCAGAAAAATAGGTTAAAACAGTATGGGTACTATGACCTTTACGAAAACCTGATTGATTCGGAGAGAGAACATTATTTTCTGTTAGATATTCTTGCAATTGATTATGTACTGCCCGTTCCATGATCTTCATAACGACAGGTATTATCGAAATGGGCCTATAATTATTCAAGTCTGATCTCTCCCCACCCTTAAACAAAGGAATAACCTTAGCTTCTTTCCATTCAGGTGGTAGCTTGCCCGATTGCAATGACAGGTTGAAGAATGTAGTAAGCTGTTTGTAAATGACCGGGGTAGCTATTTTTAGCAGTAGACAACTTATTTTATCAAGGCCAGGTGATTTATTGGTTTGCAATCTTTTCAACTCATTGAGGACAAAATCATCACCTATTTCATTAAACATAAATCTGGTAGGAAGTGATTGAAAATATCTACCAGCATCACCATGACTACTCTGGGAGTCATTTTTACTTACACCAATAGAGACAAAATATTTGTTTAACTCGTTCACAATAACTGATTTATTAGTTTCAACAACTCCACTTATCTTTAAACCCTGTATATCATTTACAGACTTATCATTTGCATTAAATGATTTTAGGAGTTTCCAAAGTTTCCGGGGGTTAGTTCTATTTTCTCGAACACCAGTTTCATAATACTTCTTTTTCAAGGTTGTTCGCAAATTATTAAGGTGATTTCGAACCCCTCTATAATATTTCCAATCCAATAACCGTCTACTTTTGTCAGCTTTTCGTTTTAGCCTATCCCGTAATCTAGTGAGAGATACATATTCATTTGTAGCCCACTTTGTCTTATAGCCCCGAACTCTATGTGTTACAAGTGGAGCGTGTTTATCACAAACTTCACTGAATTTCCATTTCCACATAGACCATGCATCTGAAATGTCGGCATTTCCTATAGAACAAATTGACCAATCGATGTCATGTAAGTCCCGCAAAAACACATTCTCATCAAAATGTTTGAATGATCTATATGTTTCCATCCTGGGTTGTACAATGGGTCTATACAGTTTACGAACAATGTATACAAGATTGTGATCACTCAGTCCGAGAGAGAGGACATCACTTTGTTTGACATTCTTAGGAAAATTTATTAAAACTATATCAATCAACGTACTCGAAGTTTCAGTAATTCTTGTCGAAGATTTTATCATTTGCTTCATACCGTTTTGCCGACAGATACCATTTATGAACTTCGATTCACTTGTAGAGTTCATATTAAAATTAAAGTCTCCAAGTACGATAACTTCATGATTCAATTCACAAACCTTTGTTATTGATTCTTCAATTTTACTTTGATATTGAACATTTGAGCTGGGTGGTCGGTAAAAAGTTCCAACCATGATGGATTTAGTGTTGTGTAGTTTAATTTCAATCCAAAGAGATTCCAATTCATTTTCTTCCAAATCATTTCTACGGTTATACATTATGTTATCCAAAATAAATACACCTACTCCTCCGCCTATTCTATTTCTGTCTTTTCGTTCGTATTTATAACCATCTATACAGATCTCAGAATCGAGTACAGTGTCATCTAAATGAGTCTCAGATATTGTAAATAAATCAACAGTTCCATGTTTGAGAAAATCTCTAAGAGAGATCTATTTTAGCTAACAATACATATATTGAGGTGTGCTATATTGAGTCCCCTTTGTTTTTTAGAAAAATAATGAAGCACATGCTCACTACCCGAACTAATTTCATCAGTTAATTCAAAAGTTTCTTCCTTAGTTTTGTTCCCCCGGCGTGTCTTTTTCACCTTTGCTATTCCCAAGTTCATTATTGTCTTCCAAGTTTCAGTAGGCAGGTGTTGATATCGCAAAACATGTTGGGGGCGGGTTCAGTTCATGAAGAGCAGTGGGGGTATAATGAATGCGACTGATCGAAGGGTGCTCAACTGAATCCCGTAGGCGGTCGTCATGGTGATAAGTGACGGACGAACTTTGAGGTCCCGGATTAGGGTGTATGTCTCCTGCTCTAAGAAGCAGCTGAAATGTTGCTTCCGAGTTTGGATAATAAGAAATTCTCCTTGATCCATATTTACAAGTACGTCGATCTGACAACTTCCAACTATAATTTAACTGGCATGTTGGTGTTTGTAGCTTGAATGCCTGAGTTGATCCCAATAAAAAAAGTAAAACCAGAACAAAAGGAATTCTCAAGGTGGATCCCATAATAGAAGCCATAGCCTATCTTCCAAGACAATAGGCTGGTTCACAGCTGTACAAAAATCCAACGAATAGAATCCAACTCCAAAAGGAATCTGCATTACACAATCGTACATGTTGCAAGCATAGTAAAACACAGTGCACAAAACATAGGTTGCAAAATGGTATCCATTTGTAGAAGGTTTAGTACAAATCCAAAATGAAAATCTCCATCTTCTGAGGTAGTTTGAAAGTAATAAATGTTCTGCTTGTGTCCAAAGTGTTCCAGAAACCAAATACTTATGTTGGTTATATAAAGTAATACCAAAAGTACAAACTTAACGACGAAAAACATAACAAGTTTGGGAGCACCGTGAGGAGCTGTCTTGACGCTCACTCGGCTCACCAAAAAAAAAAAAAAAAAAAAAAAAAAAAGGCACAAAGCAATGCTTTTCACTTTTATTATTCAGCGAAGCGATCTGATTTGTGCTCGATCTATTCGAATCCGGTCATATTATTGAAATGGGCATAATAAGTTGGGGAAAAAAACTCACCAAGGATGTAACCTGGGACCTCTCATATGAAAGTCTAGAGTATTCAATCTACCACAGTGCTTCCACGTATACAAATGAATGGAAGCTTTAATTTAATCCCGGGCGCCGATTTTTGTTGTAAAAACAGCAGAAGGAAGGCTTTGTTCCACCGCCACCATCATTGACTCGCCCCATACTCGAAATATTGTATTTTATTTGTTCTTAAGTCTTTTTTTTTTTGGTTTAATGTTCTTTCAACTTTTTCACTATTCCTTTAATTATAACCCTCAATTAAAAGTACCTCCGAATAATCCGGTACCTTCTTCACTATTTTGTATGTGAACCATCATTGAGTAGCACCACGAAATATTATAATTCTAGAATTTTCTTCCTTTCTCCTGTATTTACTTTTAAAAATGAAGTATCATTTAGTAACACCTCCCCTTTTGTCATCTTCTTCCCAATTTCTTTGTTCATTACCAGTTAGTGCCACTTCTAGGAGGTACTTTGAAGAAGTCAGAAAAACATGGGAGTCAAAGAAGTAGGCAACCGTGTCATTGAAATTCGTTATCATCATCCCACGACCAAGAAGGGATTTACTTGATTTATGCATTCAGCTGCGAAGCCTACGTCTTGAGAAACATGTATTCCAAGTCTGCATGATTCTCAGCCTAAATCTCCAAGTTGTTGTTTCTTCCCTAGCCAATGCTGCCGGGATTCATGTAGTTATGCTGTATGAGAATGGTTTATGATTAAATATCCTTAATGATCAAATGGAAATACAACCTTGATAGTAGTTAAAAAAATATAAAAGAAAGCGGAACAACCAAAGAAGCCGGCTAATGCAAGATTCAAGGAAATCGGACATGAAATGAGTAAGTTATAATCTCTTTACGTATAGGCACTACACAAAATGCTTTCGAAATACACTCATATTTAAGAGGTGACTTTAAAAGGTTGAACAATTAGAACTAAATATTGAAACCACATATGTGCGCAGTGTTTACACTGTATACGACTTTCTGCAAAATTGTGTCAATTTTATATTATTTCGATTAAATAAATTTTTTCATGAATCCTCAATAAATATAGACAGTTCATTTTTCAATGCAATGGCATGGCCAGTACTTGTGTCTCTTCAATATGTATCAAACTTGGTTCATTCGTCGTATCGGCTACAATAACATTTGATTTGTGACAAGTTTGTTTGAAAAGCGTTTCAGTTCTATCGCCACAATAATTGTGTGCGTAGCATAACGACTACAAGAATGATGTGCCTTATATTAATGTTGTATGAAGATGTGCTTCAGTTGACTTGCTGAAATGATCATTCTAAAAGACAATTGATAACCCCAATACATATTGCCTTTTTGTAACCTAGTTTCAGTTATATTCTACTATAATTAATACAAACATGAGGTTATAACGGTAGTTAATATACAATTTATTACAAGGTTTGTGAGAAAACTGTTCAACTTCTATTGCTACAGTATTAATGTTCATATGGTAAGAATTACAAAGAATATTTTCTTTATTGCAAGTTTGTATGAATACTGTTTAAGTTCGGTTGCTACATTAATCAAAAACTCTCTGGTGCTCTGTTGTTTAGTAGGTTTTAAGAATGAACAAACACTCCATTTTTGTCTGTTTTGAGCTCTTTCGTTCATCCGTCGATATGAATCATTTGCCCTGATACCATCCAACATCATAATCCTTTTCATCCCCTCGGTCCTTTTCCATCCTTCCCCCAATGATACTTCTCCGAGTCCAACATGCCTAATCCATTTCTTCTTTCTGTCCCACCATGTTGTTACTAATTTCCGTTCCTCCCCCACACTCTATTTATAGCCTACCTTCATCACTTGTCACTCTATTCACCCAAATTGTCTTTGCCATCTCCCTCCACAGCGAAATGTTCAAATTCTCAAACGCTTTGATATCTATCGATTTCAGAGGCTGTGCCTCTGATCCAAAGAGCAGCACACTCCAAAAACAGACACATATGATAATTATTGCATAAGCTATTTTCCTTATTGTTAGGTTGTATGAATACTGTTTCAGTTCTTTTTTCAATAATGACAATGTACATAAGATTATTATTCAAGTCAATATTTCCTCTATTATGAGGTTGTATAAAAACCGTTTGAATTCCATTACTATAATAATCATGTAAATAAGATTGTAATTACCGTCTGAATATATTTTCTTTATTGCAATGTTGTATGAATACTGTTCTAGCTCTGTTGTTACACTATCAGATATGAAAATATTTACAGAAGATATTTACTTCATTGTATTGGTTGTATGATTACTGTTTCAGTTATATTGACACAATAGTCATATACATGATGTAGTAAAAGCAGTTTTTATGTATATTGTATTAATTGTAAGGTTGTTATATAAATACCGTTTCAATTCTATTACTCAAATAAAATCTTGTAAATACTGATAGTAATTACTGAATAATTTTCGTTATTCCAAGGTTCTATAAATACTGTTATAGTTCTGTTGCTACACTATCACATCATGATTATAATAATAATAATAATACTCAGTTTTTATATAGCGCTTATTAGAATCACTAAGCGCATCCAAACTTGGAGATTATTACCCCAGCCTTAGCTGTGCTGCCAATGCGGCGCTCTAACATTTCAAAGAATTAATTCCTGCCAGGTTGTATGAATACTGTTTCAGCCATATTGATACCATAATCATATACATGAGATCGTAATCACAGAATATATTTTCTTTATTGCAAGGTTGAAAATTTACTGTTCAAGTTATGTTGCTTCACTACCACATTATGATAATAATTACAGAAGATTTCTATTTATAGGAAGGTTGTATGGATACTGTTTCAGTTATATTGATACAATAATAATAAAAATAAGATTGTAATTAAAGAATATATTTTCTTTATAGCAAGGTTGTTTGAAAGCTATTTTAGTTATGTTGCTACAACATCATATACATATGATAATTACTGAAGATGTTTTCCTTATTCTAAAGTTGTTTGAGTATTGTTTTGATGCTATTGCTACTATAATCCTGTATATGTTATGATAATTACAAAGTATATTTTCCTTATTCTTAGTTTGTATGAATACCGTTTCAGTTCTGTTTCAACAATGGCAATGAACACAAGATTATAATTGCAGTCAATATTTCTCTATTTTAATGCTGTATAAATACCGTTTAAATTCCATTACTGAAATAATCATGTAAAGAAGATTGTAATTATTGAATATAATTTCTGTATTGCAAGGTTGTATGAATACTATTCTAGTTCTGTTGCTACAATATCATATACATATAATAATTATAGAAGATATTTCCATTATTCTAAGTTTGTATGAATACTGTTTCAGTTCTGTTCCAACAATGGCGATGTACACAAGATCATAATTGGAGTGAATATTATCTCTATTTTAATGTTGTATAAAAACCGCTTGAATTCCATTTCTAAAATAATCATGTAAATAAGATTGTAATTACTAAATATATGTTCTTTATTGCAAGGGTGTATGGATACTGTTCTAGCTCTGTTGCTAAACTATCACATAGGATAATATTTACAGAAGATATTTTCTTCATTGTAAGGTTGTATGGTTACGGTTTCAGTTATAGTAATACAATAGTCATATACGTGATATAGAAATAGCATAATATATATACATATATATATATGTATATATATATATATATATATATATATATATATAATATCTATATATTGTATTAATTGTAAGGTTGTATAAATATCGTTTCAATTATATTACTAAAATAATCATGTAAATACTGATAGTATTACGGAATATATGTTCGGTAGTACAAGGTTTTATGAATACTGTTTTAGTTCTGTTGCTACACTCTCACATATAATAAATACAGAAAATATTTTCTATATTATAAGGTTGTATGAATACTGCTTCAGTTCTATTGCTACAAAAACATATACATGATAAAGTAGTAACAGTATATGAATATATATTTGTTATTAGGTTGTATGAATATTGTTCTATTTCTGTTGCTACACTATCACATATAATAATTAAAGGACATATTTTCCTTATTCTTAGTTTGTATGAATACTGTTTCAGTTCTGTTTCAACAACGACAATGTACACAAGATTATAATTGCAGTCAATATTTCCTCCATTTTAAGGTTGTATAATTACCGTTTGAATTCCATTACTAAAATAATCATGTAAATAAGACAGTAATTACTGAATGTATTTTCTCTATTTTAAGTTTGTATGAATACTGTTCTAGTGCTGTTGCTACACTATCACATTCTGATGATGATTACAGAAGATATTTTCTTCATTGCAAGGTTGTATGGATACTGTGTCAGTTATATTGATACAATAATCATATACATAAGATTGATACAATAATCATATACATAAGATTGATACAATAATCATATACATAAGATTGAAATCAAAGAATATAATTTTTTATAGCAAGGTTTTATGAATACTATTTTAGTTCTGTTGCTACAATATCACTTACATATAATAATTACAGAAGATATTTTCCTTAATCTAAGTTCGTATGAATACTGTTTCAATTTCGTTTCAACAATGGCAATGTACACATGATTATAATTGCAATCAATATTTTCTCAATTTCAAGGCTGTATAAATAATGTTCTAGTTCTGTTGCTACACTATCACATATGATAATATTTACAGAAGATTTTTTCTTCATTGTAAGGTTGTACGATTACTGTTTCAGTTATATTGATACAATAGTTATATACATGATATAGTAATCGCAGTATATATATATTTTGTTAGTTGTAAGGTTGTATACATACCGTTACAATTCTATTACTAAAATAATCATGTAAATACTGATAGTCATTACGGAATATATTTTCTGTAGTACAAGGTTTTATGAATATTGTTCTAGTTCTGTTGCTACAATATCACATATAACAAATACAGAAGATATTTTCTGTATTATAAGGTTGTATGAATGCTCCTTCAGTTCTATTGCTACAAAAATATATTCATGTTAAAGTACTAACAGTAAATGTATATATATTTTTAATTGTGAGGTTGTATGAATACTGTTTTAGTCCTATTGCTACTATAATCCTATATATGCGATAATAATTACAGAATATATTTTCTTTATTGTATGGTTGAATAAATACTGTTTCAGTTATGTTGCTAGAATAATCATGTACATATGACAATGATTATATAAGATATTCCGTTGTTGTATGTATTATGTTTCAGTTCTTTTGCTACAATGATAAATGTACATAAAGTAATACATACATTAAATATATGTTGGTCATCATAAGATGGTTTGAAAACTGTTAATTTTGTTTACTAGAAACATCATGTTAATAAGACAACGATTACAGATCAAATTTGATTTACTCTGATGCTGTATGACTAGCCTTTCATTTGTATTGCTACTATTTGTATTGCTAATAGTTGTGTATATATACAAGACAATGATATCAGAAGATATTTTCTTCTTTGCAAGGTTTGAATAAGACTGCTCAATTTTTTTTGCTACAATGATCATGTGCATTAATTAATTACTGAAATTAATATGTGCGTTATTATAAGGTTATATGAAAACGGTTCTAGTTGTATGGCTACAACAATCACTTATATAAGATTTTAGAAGGTGTTTTCTTATTGCAAGTATGTATGAAGCCTTTTTGGTTCCAGTTCTATAATGCAATGATCATGTACATTATGTATTAAGTGCAGTAACTGCGTGCTTACTATAATGAAAGCAACAATTCAATGAAATCTTCTCCAGTTGTATTGCCACAACGATCATTTTCATATCTGTTTTCATATCTTGCACAGTCTTCAGCAAGATTGCATATCGTTATGATTTGTATACATCTATATTCTTTTCCTTGTAATAGTTTATTTCAGTTGATTTGGTCCTTTATGGTTAAGTCTCCAAAAGGAATTGGTATTAGTATATATTTTGTTTACGTTTTCATTTCTTGTATTCAGCATACTATATATTATCTATAGTAATGTTTGTATTTGTTTCACGATTTTTTAATTGCTGCCTTGACTGCATTTTAAAGTATTTAAAGTTTCTAACATGTATATAATGTCGATTTTGTCATGGTTCTAATGCCAAGATGTACAGCAGTACTAAAACAAATCGTACAATCCTTCATAAATACATTTGAAGAAATGTAATAATCAACAGTTTCCAATGAATTGCAGACAGTGTCTTTTACAAGGCGCTTGCCGAACAAGTCATTGAATTTATTTTCATGAGGTATCAAGGTTGTTTAAGTTGAATTTCTACACATATCAAGAATACAACAATACTAGAGTATATATTTGTATTAATCCATAATATGGTTGTAGAAAACGCGTTTTGGGACTGTTATATCAATGATCATGTACATAAGACGATTGTAGAGTCATGTTTGCATTATATTAAGTTGTTGTAACACTTCAGCTGTGGTGGCGCAATGGCCATTTACATTAAGAGTGTTGAAATAAAGTCATAGATATTGCAAAAGTTGTGCGAATAATGATCATACATGGCTGCGTTTTGAGGGAGCTGTCGAATTGACCCTCATCCTGGCCAGGTGTGAACTTACATTTTAAAAAGTCAAGTTGGAATAATGTTTCAGATTTCACACATCTTTAACAAATATAATCATCTATCTAATCACTCATGTCAGAGTCGGGTTGATGCTTAAAATTAGTTGAATGACACACACATCTCGTTCTTACGTTTGCCTAATTAAAATTAGAAAACAATTTCAACGACATTTTATTGTTTGCCTTTGTGTTGTTGAGGCTTCTCTTTATATATTCTACAAGCTGCAACGGTCATGACTATTTGTTCAAGTTTTGATTGTGATAATAGCGATATACTAACTTTTATTGAATGTAATGTGACCATGTGTACATAGTCTAGATTCAATTTTCCTTTGTTTTCTTGAGTTGTTTAATTATTTTCTTTCTATCTATCATATTAAGTTCTGTTTTTCTTTTGTTCGTTTGATTTGATAATAACGTTATTCTATCATGTCAATTATTTAAATTTGACTTTGACTTTGCTACAATCATTTACGCACCAGATACTGTGATACACTAGAAATTGCCCCAAAGTCCTTTTTTTCCCAAAATGACTTCGATGATAATTAATGGACGAACACATCAATACATGTACACTGGTTCTATATTTAAATATAGCAAATATTTCACGCAAGCATTAATTTATTCATGTATATTTAAGTCAAATCAGGATACTGAATATAGAATCTCGCCTTCCTCGTGTTTGTTCCGATGTTTCATTTATGTTGTTCCTATCACCGACAGGGTTGTCTCCAGACTGCCAGAGATGAAATTGCAACTTCCTGAAGTCTTTTTTCGTTGATTGATTATAAAGTGTAATTAAAATACAGACAAACTTTCTATATAACGCAGATAGATTAGATATCATTATCGTATTATCATATTCATTCAATGGCGTCGCTTTAATTGATTAAATAAAGGATACACTAACGAAAAAGCATATATAAAATAATTGGGTACTTTTATTTCTAGACTATTTTGAAAAAGTAGTCGGATCTAGGGGACACAGGGGGGGGGGCACGTGCTCGTGCTCACTACCCCCCCCCCCCCCCCCCCCCACTGGGCGAATTTTCAAATTTGCGGGAGCGAAAAAAAAAATGCCCCCCCCCCCCCTCTAAGAAATCCTGGATCCGCGCCTGTGTGAGACCGTGTGGTAACATAAACTGGTATGTGTGTGTGTGCGTGTGCGTGCGGTGGTGCGTTTGTGTCTGTGTGTGTGTTGGGCTGGGGAGAAGTCATTTCTATAGTGTAAACGTAGTATAGAGCTTTGGGCAAACCTTGACAAAATAATGCACTTTTAAGTGTCTTTTTGTGAAATGCTGGTCCGTAATTCTACAATACTCTAAATACACTTGATTTACACCAGATACAAGTGGAGTGGCTACAGGGGGTTGTACGAGGACACGTGCCCCTCCCCCCCCCCCCCGCCCCCTCCTTATCGATTGTTGGAAAATAACATTAAAAGGAAAGGAAAAAGGAAAAAGGGAGAAAGGACAAGAAAATAGACGCCTTGACCACTCATCCTAAATTGCATTTCATTTCCAGAGTAGGACCACCCCCCCCCCCCCATTGTCTCAGTAGATGGACTCATACTATGCCATCCATTAAAATATCCTAGGGTCCATCCACGGATGCATATTTAATTCCCCCCCCCCCCCCCTCCCCTTCCCCTCCTCCATTCCCACAGAGACTAGAATGGTGGCTAGTTCAGTTCCATTACATTATTTAGTACAGTGAAATCTGTCTATAAAGACCGCTCAAGGGAGACAAGAAATTTGGTCTTAATAGACAGGCGGTCTTTGTGTACAGGTTTTTGTAATTCATGTATCAATGGTAAAGTCTTTTCAAGGGAAATTATTTAAAAAGCGGCAGTTTTTATGGACAGGTGGTCACTGAAACAAGTTTCACTCTTCGTGTCCTAATTATGCAAGAAGGCAATAATAATAATACATATAAAAAGTAATAAAGTTTTGTTGTTGTTGTTGTAAAGTGCAATTGGCTAAAATGATTGTTGTTTTTCTAATGAAGTTTGCAACTTGGCTTCCATTGCTGTTTCGTGAAACTTTATATGTAGGCATAAATTATCATAATGCTTGTTGGCAAACGATATCAATTATAAATGTTCCTGTGTGGCGACATTAGCTTCAGTTCATGTTTCGTGGACATCATCTGCGCATCCTTCAAAAAGATAAAGATAAACGTTGAATGACAACGTCTTTATAAATATACACATGTACATGTAGTTCCTATGAGAGTAGTATAGACCCGAGAAGTCAAATGCTCGAATTTAGCACAAAGAATATGGTGCAAGAGCGCCATCTAGTGGTGAGTGCCTTTTCCGTACAGTATTATAATTCAACTTCGCCCTACTCGGATTCTCTTTACACAAGTGGTTATGAATTAATGATTGAATCAGGCCACAAATATCTCTAAAATTAGGTTTGCGGGATGAAAAGCATTTTACACACATACGAATGAACAGTTTGGGCGGTTAACATCATTTAACCCCCCTCCCCTCCCTAGTACACTGTCATGATTTATTTCTATCCTCAGATGTTCCTCGTTTGATGTCAATTATGTTCTTTTTCCAAATCATACGTGGAAGCATATGATGACAGACTTTTATAATTCAGTGATCCTTCTTTTATTTTACGAGATTGGATACCCCGACTACGATTTATCGTACGATAAAAGGAGAAGTGGAATCATATTGATATTTCCTATTTGAAATGTACATGTAGAAACTATATTCATGTACATTTTGTACAAACATAGAAACAAAGATGAATAATGCTCTATATAAACTTAAAACAGTTTAGGTCATGGATTTGCCCTCTTGAAATAATAATTTGGTTGGTTATTGAATACACCATTAATTTTTTTAAGTAAATATCCCTGTTATCGTAGTTGGGGTATCCAGTCTCGTAAAATAAAAGAAGGAATCGATAAAAAATAATTTTCCCTATCAAATACCACATTTCCGTTGGAAAATTTTACTTTTCTTTACTGATAAGCCTATATTTTGTTATTTATTCACGTGGGTAGATATAAGTTTACTGGCAAACATTTGGAGTAATAATTAAATGTATTATAATAATTCTAATCGAGTTTTAATACCTATTGCCGATCACACATGCAAACAGAATAATAATTCAAAAGCTAGTAATATGGTCACGTCACTTGCCACGGCAAAAATAACGACAAAATATGTATGAGAGATTAATGATATAGAACCCCTTCTAGCTTTTTCTAATTAAAGGACGAGAAACTTGTTCTCATTTTATTTGACCTTGGAATCGTTGTTGATGTTTTGGGATCTTCGTCAAAGTTTGTTGAACCAAAACACTGTGAACACGTGTCTAGGGAAATTCCCCATCTGACCATAATGCGCGCACAAGAAGTGCAACTGACCAATCACAAACCATTCCATCTCATGACTCCAAATTGGAAGAGTATACACACACTCATATGTATCTTATTATAGAGTGCACTGCCTTTGAAATATGCGTGTACATGACATGAGCTTTGCGCTGATATCGGGGCTGCATAATGTACAATGTTCAAATCATATTTGCGAGAGTGTTTAGTGTTAGAAAATGTTCGCCCGTCTTTTATATGTTTTCGTCATTCACGGTCACCATAAAATGTTTCATGACATAAGCAGGCGCGTAGCCACGGGGGGGGGGGGGGGGGGGGGGGGGGGGGGCACGGGGGGGGGGGGCACGTGCCCACCCTAAAATTTCCAGGATCGGTTTAAATTTTGTAGACCCCTTTTTTTGACCTCGATCGATTACATGTATGTGCCCCCCCAAACATCAAACTCTGGCTACGCGCCTGGACATAAGTGATTTTCTGAGTATTTTGCTGGTTGAAATCCGATGACACTTTTAAATTGTGGCACAAATAAAAAATTATCAAAAATCATAACCATAACTAATATATTTCCAAGTCTGTACTCAATGATTAAATGACATACTTCTTTAAGCATGTATTCACTTGTTATCGTTAAAAGGATCTAGATGAATTGGAAAAGTCATAAGTGTAATTCTCTGATAGGCCTATGCCGCCTATGTCTGATATAAAGTGTGAATATTTGTTTGTATTTTTTTGTATTGATATATTAAATTGTTGAAATTAACCCATGTTCTTGATTAATTCATATTTCTACGTAAGGCCAGAAGTTCCTTGATAAGGCGAAGCCGATATGGTATGCACTTTATGCATTGATGGTGATGAGTGACGAGACATGCTGTCAGCCGTATCTGACTTAAGCGCGATGTGTGTAGATGGAGTACTACACCAACACAAACGTACTGAGCGAAGCACTTCTGATCAATGCAGCGAAGATTCTTTTTATAGTAATCAAAGTTCGATGAACTTCAATGCGCACCCAAACAAACATTCCCCATCCTACGTACATGGGGGAACCCCCTTTTGGCAGTCATATCGCTGATGACCACACAACATCCAGCGCTGCAACGTGTGTGGGAGAAATTTCTCGACGGGCATTGACCAATCAGAAATGCGCATCAAGTTTGCTTGTTCATTCAAGTGCGCTGATTGGTCGATGCGTTCGCTAAGTAATGCATGGACTTGGTTTATCTGCATAAGATGCTTGTATTATTATCAGCAGATAATGTTCTGAATGCAGTGCTAATGTACGTCGCATCGAACAGTATACTCTATCCACTATCCATTATATCGTATTTCGTTTCACTATTAGAATTGGCGTTTGAAATTGTTGATTTGGACATAGTTTACACAGGATCTTACGTTCGTTCTTTCTTTTTTTTCCTCTTTAAAACCCATTGCTTCATTTCTTTCTTCTTTCGTTCTTTCATTCTCTATTTGTTCCTTTCTCGACCCCCCTCCATGAATAGATCAGGCACGATTCATGTGTTACACGATATACCATGTTCAATTACACTCTGTTTCATCATGGAGATATGGTTTCATAAAAATGGCACGAATGATTGAAAACATTACGTAATTTTTATGTATAGTGTCGTATTGAAACAGTTGGTCTGGCACTCTCCAAGGCGCAGAAATGGCGGAGTGTGTATGAAATTCGTTAATCATAGGGCGGGGGAGGGGCTTGTAGTGGCGTATCATAAAGATGAAACCGGTATACCCCCGTCCTCCGTTGGAAGGCTATGGATAGAAGCAATAAATACGGTTTGCTATTGGTCCGACACAGAACCCCCCCCCCCCCCCCCCCTGCAATCGCTGGCTAGTGTCAGTAATTTGCCTTAATTCGAGATTTAAAGAGTTACTCGGTAACATTGCCTCAGATTCTAAAACAAAATCCTGGATTTATCTCGTGCTGCAATCATAATTATAAACCTTCAGGTCAGTCAGGAATCCCATGATTTGTACGAGCCGATTACCTGTCCGATTATCAAGATATTTATGATGGGAAATCGAAATTTCATTTCTCGTTTTCCTAACGGTTTTTATGACACTACAGTCAATTGGGGGAAATGATTATGGTAAAACCGGTCACTCAAAGATTTTTTACTTTTTGAGGCACTTCATGATCATTTTGAAGCGCAATATTTTTTAGGGCTTCAATATTTCACCATGTCTCATACTGCTTTCAGACACTGATAACACGTAGGGCCATGCATCTAAGAAGTAATGAAATAAAAACACGCAATATAGCAGATTCCTATCTCTATCGCAAACGACTTTCAGTTATCCATTCTCTCATATGAATAGAACGTAAATTGTAAGAAAATAATATTATAACCTCCTACGTCGTTTGTTACACATCCTGTAAATTGCCAAAGTTAAAGGGATAGTTGAGTTTTGTGGCAGAGGGCGCTACACAAAATAATATTTTGTGAGATAATGAAAAACTGACTGTCAAATTTGAAAGAACATACAATTTAAATGACAAAATCATCTTTGTTTGATCAAAATCGGTTCAGAGACGGCTGAAATATCCATAAATATAACGATTTTTAATACTTGTGTACCACCACAAAATTAGATAATTTGAACCAGCCGTTGAAAGCCGTTTAAAAAAACAAAATAACGCCTTTTACGTTGTATTTTAGTCAATGCCGATGTTGGCATTTTTGTTGGCTTTTTCGTTTTGGTTATATTACGCACAATTAGCCGGCCCATGTATTGTTATTACTATGTACACTGTCGCTCATATAGGTGGAATATTTTTGTTTTACCCCAATTTATGGAATTATTTTAAAAATAATTTAAAAATAATAGATCTAGATATTAGTATACATTCTCAGATTTTATTGAATAATAATTTGACAATGTGTGTTTTGTGTGACTGCTAAAGCATGTGTATGCTACTATGCTTATCAAATAGGGGACCTACGCCCTTAAGTCACAAAATGGCACTAATATAGCACATCGACACGGTTTTGATCCTGGAGCCTCACAGTTACGAGGCCATTGCTTTATCACTGAACCATGACTGTACGCAGCGGGGGCTAGGGAAGGGGCAGTTTCCATAAATTAAAACAAAACAGAAAATGCAAAAAAAATCAATAATTTATTGCATTTTACCCCGGTTCCCAACATAAAAAAATCCTCTGTGTGCCCATGCCTTGAGCCATAATGCATGGCCATCCAGAGGATTTGTTTATGTTGGGGACCGGGGTAAAATGCAATAAATTATTGAAAATTTATTGCAAAACAGAACTCAACTATCCCTTTAATTTCTGTTACATATGTCCTGTTTAACGGTGAATGAATATGAACGTATGATCGCAATAAATACCCCCGTACTTGATAACAAAAATTATCGCAAATGGAAATCAGTTCTTTAAAACGTGTCAATATGGATCCTTTTTTTCTTCACAACACTAATATGATCGTTGTCTTTATCAAGATCAAGATGTCTTCATGCCTTGCATCTGTAATTTGATTTAGCCCTAGGCTATTTAATGGGGAATTCCACCCTGATAATTATTATCTTGGTTTGGATAAAAGCTGAAATAATTTTTTGTTTTACAAGTTTGATTAATAAAGTGATGTTGACAACTATGCCACCCAAAAATTGTGGTCTGTGTCAACTATTTCAAAGACAGAATATTCCCCATCATCTAAATGTACGAAAAAGTAGATGAACAAATTCTAAATTTGAAAGTCTTAATACATGTTGAAAAACAATGGTGAAGCCCCACTGCACTACTTATATAGCTACTTGCGCCCTCTATATAGCAAACATTGCAAAATCGGTGACCATTGGTCCCCCATGGTCCCTTTTTTCTTATGATAATTGAGAGCTGATTTGATGAGATAATCACCTGTCATCGACCATGCAGAGAGGACTACTCCCTCCTGGCCAAACTAGTGCAGATGGGCTTTAAATGAAACGAATGAAATTTAAAAAAAAGTGATGGTTACAAGCTCATTAAAATCCTGACAGCATTGAAAAAACAATTGAGATTACGTCACCATGCCTGTAAAAAGGAGATAAAAGGTGGAGTCGTGAGACCATTACAAATTTAAACCACTTTTGCAGTCTTGAATACATTTTGTAAGTTTCCTTACATTCTTTCCATGAATTTTTTTTTTTTACCAGAACTCAAGTTTATCTTTAAGAACCTATATGCTCCATTCCACAATAAAAGTGTAAATGCTCTGATAGTCTTCCCTTGGAATGATTTCATAACTCTTCATTGTTCAGAAACTTTTTGAAACTTTTGAAAATTGGATGGATAGTAATTCTTTAAAATGTTGATATATATTTGGATGCCCCTGTGGATTTATTATAAGCATTAGCAAATTTAGCCCCTAAAACACTTCTGCTTTCGAGAAATTAAATTGATCAAAATTAACCGGTGCTCCCGGCAAATTTCAAATATTTCAAAAAGCGCCTAAGGCCATTCCATGGTAGTGACCATGGACATCTCAGAATATGCAGTTCTGATATATATTATTTCCAAATGATAATAGCAAATCGGTCGATTGTAGTCAAGAAACATTGTTTTAAAGCTAAAGTAATATCAGTCTTGAGAGGGATCTATACAACATAAAGAATGATTAAAAAAAAAAACAATTTCATCACTTTAGACTTGAATTCAACCGCGACAACGATCATTGAATATTATGAAATTGTACATGCTTCCAATATGTTCGTTTGAACCAAATTCATGAACCATACCAACACTTTGTATTAGCTTTAATTTTTTATGTTTTTTTCTTCTTCTTCAAATTAAACTTTGCATGTCTCCTAATACATTAAAACCTTCACCTCGAAATATTTTAGTAGCTGTATGTGACTGATTATTTCTTGGTACTGATATTACTGATTGTCCCTGCTATTTTCAATTGATGAATTTCAAGAAAATCGACCGAGATCATTGCACGCAATGTTAATCATGGCGGGAGGAGGGGGGGGGGGGGCACAAACCACTGTGCCCATTCTGAAGTTTAAACCCAATACGGGATTTCTTTACTTCAGTACATCAAGAAATATAATTCTACACTAGATAGTGACAGATAATATTCGGCAGTGTGCACCCCTCCTCTGTTTTTCTCACGCTCATTGGCGTACCGATATGGGGGGGGGGGGCGGGGGTGCCCCTCCAATAAAATTCAAACATGGTTTATTTATATTTCGATACCAGTGATTGACAAATGTTGCTGAAATGACATGATCTTCTGTTGTTTTTTATTTCTGCCCCCCCCCCTCAATTTTTTTTGTTTGTTGTTGCTCATTACGCCACTGCTCACAATCATTATGGACCCGCCCTTGCTACAGAGGAAGAAATGCAAATAGGCCTATTTTTGGAGATGGCGATATGAATTCAACGAAAAATAAATGGAAGTTCGGAGGTGTATTGGTCGCCTATGCGTGCATTATACAATAGTGCTTGCAAAATGCATTGTGTGCTATCTTATATGCATTGAGCATGCACTATATAAAACGAACCCTCCACTATCTTCGAAAAACATAGCGAACCGCTATATGCCTGCATCCCACGTAGCACATGTAATGTGCATTGCTCTTTCTCTCTCTCCTCTGTTATGCACTCTACTCCACGGTTATAATTCTTGTTGGGGGAATCTCGGTCCAGTGCGCGAAGATTTCAAACGCCGTTGTGATGTCACCGGTGTTGTTGGAAGAAGGGTTTTGGGGAAAGCCCCTAACACCCACACACTCCGATCACCCTCGCTCACGCACAATGTGGAACACGTGTGGGAGTGAGTGTGTGTCGGGTTCGCACCGTGTTGTTATTTTCTTCATTAGTCTCTTTATACTACTCGGTCGCATCATCTGCAAGTTGCGCTGTTCGCGTCTTACAGCATGGTGCAGAATAGTGGCAAATTCGCATACAGTAGTTCATTATGTAATCATCCCCTTATTTATTAAATGGGATATAAGCCCATTCCTATTATTACATTGTGTCACTATCACTCTTGATTTAAGTTGCCATGGTAACAAGTTGTTGGAATCTCGAACAACTGTGGACGATAGTTTGACTGAAAAAATAAGTCTTTGAAATTATTTTGCATTGAAACAATCAAAAACAAATACAGGGCACTTCTTACTGGTCCTGTCATTATAACTCTTCTGTGATTTGTGATTAGATAAACAAAACTCAAACGTTCCCGGCTAAAACATTGATGAGCTAATAATGATTTAGTTGTAACAAAGAAAGATTACTCAGTAAAAGAACTGTCCTAAAATGTGAAGATAAATTGGCACATGCAACGTGTTTGGCGAATGCAAGAGCTGATGAAAAAAGAAGGGAAAATATGACATTATGCTTCGAGACAATAATGCATAGTCACTCATAGACCAATCCTTTGTATGCATGACATTGTCGATAACTTTCCGCAAGCTATGCTTCTCCCTTTCAGCAGGAGCTTAATCATCGATAAATGACATATTTAGACGGTGAAATGCATCAAGCTGGCCCAATAAAATTACTGTCACCTTGAAATTAGTTGATTTATAGAAAACAAAAATCGTGTGATATGCTTTCCTTTTATGGCAAATGCAAATTCAACCTTTTACGTGTACAAATTTGCATGAGCGACTTCGCCTCGTGATAGATTGATAGCACTGCAATGTAATTATTCTGTGTGTCGGTCTACGCGGCAAACTATACGAGAAAGGATTACCAGTCTTGCAGCTTATGGAAGACGCCATCTTGGATAGGGGTATGGACAATTGTTCAATAGACGTAACCCCTATAGGGTGAATTGAGCGTCACTACATGAATTGTACATTCATCGAGCTCGCTATATTTCGGACCTTTTTGTTAGCGTTCGAGATTTCGTGGACGACTCTACCGACGGTGTTGAACTTTGAGTAGATTCGTTTCATCGAAAACCTTCGTTCGATTTTGGAAGTCGGCGTATTATTAATCAGCGCGTATACCGGTCCGTGTTTCAAACACTCATAATCAGTCATTTTCGCCACATGAATGTGTAAAACTGACCGTTTTTCAAGCTGTGTAAGCTCCATTGGAATCGCATGAGAACAAACGGGTGCTCTGCAAAATCAGCTCAGTTGTAGTTTTTGCGGAGCTCTCTGCCGAAATTTAAATTGATGCGCCACTTGGAGCCTGAGGATATTCATTAACAGATGACCTAACACTAGAAAAACTCGCGAAAGGTGCACGGGAAGAGCTGGAGGATAATCATGGCCAAGTTTTTGGACAAAGATCCGTTCAGCTACGAACGGGAGAAAAGGGAATTTCTCCATGCACTTCGACAGTATCATGCCACAAAAGGGTGAGTTGTGTGTGGTTCATGTTTCGTTCTCTCGCTCACATACTTTCATTCATTCTGGCCGGAATTCTGGTCGTGGGCATTGTTTTCTACCGATAAATCTCACGTGTGTTTCTCTTTTCTTTTGTTCCGCAGTGTACAGCCGGCTATGTTCCGGATGCCCAAAGTGTCGGGCAGAGACTTGGATTTGTACCTGCTATATTCGAAAGTTGTTGCACTCGGGGGAGTCGTGAAGGTAAGAAAGAAAAAAATGACCAATGCTTTATCGCGGAGGAGAGACTGGGTGCCGTACGTGTGTGCAACTTGTTGGTGTTGGAATGCATGTTGAAACTGTCTGACTGCACTGAGCTTTGACTTGAGTCTGAGAGTGAGAGAGAAGTTTGTGAAAAGTTGGACATGTTAGGAGAGAATAAAATTGGTGTTTTCAATCAAGTTTTCAACTTGGCTTTAAAAAGAATGTAGATCTAGGTGCTTACTGCTTAGATCTAGTCTAGTAATAATAATATGTCTGTGACCATTAAAATTGTGAATTTGGATTGGGTTCACTGCTAATTTCAATTTGTAATGTTTTTGTCAATTGTTAGCATGATGATAATTAATAAAGAATCTGATGATCCATCCTGCTCACACAATTTCAGCTTAACTTAATAATTGCGTATATCAATGTTTTCATCATCATCATCATCATCATCGTCATCACCACTGTCATCACCACTGTCATCATCACTGTCATCATCATCAAACTTGAATTTGGTATGGGTCCTGTTGAAGTTTACTGTTTAGTTCATTCCTTTTGAGTAGACCTCTAGTCTTGATTGTTCCAACCAGCAATTCTGAGCAATGTTGGAAGAATTTTAAAGTTTTTGAGATAAATCGACTGACATCCGTCAAAGGATTTGCAGCGAAATTAAAAATTGAAAGGCAGCAAATATGCATGTACTGTACTTTTAAATGATAAACACTGGACAGTGATGTCCATCCAAAAAAGAAAGACAAGTAAAAGTTAATTGATCACATTATTCACAAACACCAAGTCCCAACAACTACGCATGTTCAGGTTTTCAACATTGACCCTTTAAAACAGTTCAACAAAACAACAACAAAAATAACAACAAAAGCACAGATCTGCACTAGACTTGAATCAACATGTGTATACTGTATATCTAAATTTAAATTGAATGGGTATTATGAGAATGACACAATGGGATTTTAAATTTTACATTGAAAAGTTATTTCCAAGTGTATTTTGGCAGTTATTTTAAAAATAAAAGAGAAAGTAACCCTGGCATCATCATGTTGGTCGTGATAAAAGTATGAACAAATTAATAGAAAAAGGTAATAAGTGACCAGGATAACATTTGTAGCTTATAAACAAGCTTTGATTGATTGACTACAGGTAGGCCTACAGCCATTTGATTTGGCCACTGTTTGATTTTTCTGTTAAACAGTTTTAGAAGAAGGAAAGGGGGGGGGGGGGAGAGGGGGTCTTACAGTTCATCTTTGAAGATATAACAAAAACCCTCTACGTACATTTGCACAATAGGATTAAAATATATTAAATGTAGTTTATTGAACAAATTACAAGTGCTTTTATTTGATTAAATCACGGCGGCCAGATACACAGCACTTGTAGTGCTTTAATATAAGATAACGTAGACACCTGGGTAGGGATTGGAAAATATACAAATGTACACTGTAGATTAAATAATGTCTTGCTAATCAATGCTGACCAGGGATTTGATCCCTAACCTGATTGAAAGTCAAGTGACTGAACCACTGTACCGTGACACAACCCTCTCTATGAAGGAGCACTCTTTCTACTTGTATTATTAAGAACTATTGATAGTTTCCATTTATCAAATACAGTGTAGCTGTAACTTCCTGTATTAAAGAATGACAAATAAATAAAAGTAAGTTTTTTATTACACATATTTATTTATTTATGACTTGTATACAGGGTGATTCATTATCACAAATAATCTTGGTCTTCCATGAGGCCCTGTTAAACATACAATAAGGAACAATAGTTGAATCAAACAAATGATAATAAATCATGAACCATCAGTCATAACAGCAACAAAGAATAAGTACATGTATGTAAGTACATAAACATACATGTACATGTACATGTACATGTGTTTAGAGTGATGAAACATTAGATAGCTCAGTTGTAAAGAACCAATACACAACTTACTTTTGGGGAAAATGAGTTCTTGGGCGTATATTCTTATAAACATAGAAGGTACTGTACAGTGTACACTGTACATAAAGCTGTAAAAAAACAATGATAACCATACATGTACATGTACATGTATGTCTTATTTACCAAAGGTAGCCTCATCAGTAGGCCTATTAAAAGGCAAGTCCACTCCAATAATAACTTACTTTTAATAGGAGCAGAAAAATCAGACTAACCAATCAAAAAAAGTTTGAGCAAAATTTGCAGTCTAACTAATAAGAAAGTTTTGAGTTTTTTTATGACATGCACAAGTTTGAAAATCACAAAACAAATTAGCAACTCAGTCTTGAGTCTGTGATGTCATTGCCTCACTCACTATCCAGTGTATCCACCAATTGTTTTCTTGTTAATGATAATATACATTTCCAATTCCCCCCCCCCCCAAACAATCTTATTTCTCAACTTCACCATCCATTTTATATTGTTAGTAGGCCTAATATGTTTTCAGGTGGATACACACTTATATATGTTTTTTTGTTTAAATTCTGTTAAAGGTACTAGGTCTACACTGTATGTCTCATTTGCAGGCCCAAAAAATGAAAAGGTTTAATTCCAACAGCATTTGAAAGATAATACTAATTTAGAACTTCCCTATAAAAAAAAAAAAAGGGGGGGGGGGGGGGCTTGAAAATGTCTTTAAGTGGAAAAATAATGACTATTAGTTGTCAAAGCGACTTACAATACATGTAAGTGCTACCAAGTCAGTAAGTTATAGTCTGATTTTCAGATCCTTGTACCGAATGGTCGTACGTTTTGTACCCATTTATCTCACCTGGGTGTAGTGTGGCAGATGTACATGTAGATTTGTCTTGCCGACAGACATTAGTGCCGCCAGTGGAAGTTGATCCACAGCCCAGTGACGTATCCTACAGATGAAATCTCTTCATCCAAAAGGAAAAAGGAAAATAACCTTACATATTAGATTTAGATTGAAGACCACTGCCCTATTACAGTCAAACCTGTCTACAGCAACCGCCCGAGGGAAACACAAAAAGTGGACTTTGTAGACAGGTTTCTTTCGCACATGTTTCAATGAGAAACCATTTTCAAGAGAAACAAAAAAATGTGCTTGTTGTAGACGGGTGATCACTAAAGCAGATTTGACTGTACGACATTCATCATCATCTACTGTACATTACAAGTTTAACTTCTTGCATTTTTGTAGTTTTTCACAACAAATATTGTCTTCTTGTTTTGAACAGGTCACCAACGAGCATAAATGGGATATCGTGAGCGAGGTATTAGGATTTCCCCCTGGATGCAGTCAGATTGGCTATGTCGTTAGACAGCATTACATCAGGTAAGAAAACTTCCATCTAAAGTAGATGAAGACATTGTGTGCCGAGCAAAAGGGCATTTCTAAGGGATTCATTTTACACCATTTATTAAAAGTTCCCCTGCCTATGCCTTTCTGCTGGGCACACAGCATCAGTCTTGTAACAATGATTTACCTGTATTGTATACATGTATACTTTACACAAATTACTGTACATGTACATTGTCTATTTAATTACCTTGGTGATGTTATTATCAATGCCATTGTTAATATTTCCTTCCCCTACAAGGCTGTGACATTTTGCTGTTAAATGCCATACCATTATGAAGGTATTCTGAAATTATGTCTGATGATGCGATGTATTTTGTTCTCAGAAGTTGTGGATAACTGGATACACTCAGTTTTCAATGCCCTCACTTATCAGATTCTTAACCAATTGACTTCTGAGTAGTTCTGAGACTTTGAGTTCCCATGTTTGAACCACACAGTTCCAGTAGTTTATAACATCCTGTTCCAGATTTGGAATCGTTGTTTTGAAACTCTTGCCAAGAGATTTAATCATCCTTCAACTGAATGGTTCGACTTCAGAATGACTTGATAAAAACTGTCAAATTACTATTGTGTAGTCTTTTGAACTGTATTAAATGTAGTAATGTACTTCAATACAGTACATGTACCAGGAAGCTGTAATTAATGGAGATCCCGTCCAAGAGGCCCCTTTGAAGTCATCCGTGGCACCGCGCGTCTTTTGTTTCCCCTACCGTAATCCCCTTAACCCCCCTCCGAAACCGTACAGCTCCCTAGTAACAATAAGTCCTCCCTTTCCACACACAGCCCAGCCCAGCGAGCACGGCGGCTTTTGCTTTGCCGGCCCGTACTTGGGGTGAATAGTGGTGATAACTTGACAACTTCTAGCCCTAAATCAATAAATGCGCAAGCATATAACACAATTTTATTTAGTTCTTAAGCAAGATAACCCTTTGGACTACCTTCCTAGCTATGTACAAATTTCGGAAATTTTCGGAAAATGTCAATAATTAGATGAGAAAATCATGATGATGAAAACCTTTCATTCGCTCTAACTCATGATTTCCTTGGTCGATTTCGCTGGTTGACATTGCCATGTCTTCAGTAGAGCTATCCGAGAACGGAACAGGCATTTGATGACTAATAGAAAGTTGCATTGGTCATATTTTGTGAATTCTGCATTTTATATGTTATAGCTAAATATATCTTCACTGAACATGACTTAATTTGTCGGTGCCTCGCATGGCTTCAAAGCTCGATGCTTGCATATTTTTGCAAAAGAGTGAATAGAGAACTTAGGGAAGCAGATGGCGTTGCGTAACATTTCGTACTATTTGGAATGCCAGAGAGGGACTGTGCATTGATATGGACAGCTGTTGATGGAAATGATGACTGGAGAGGGTTACATTTCTTTTTGTTAAGCCAGGTTAATCTTAAATATTTTTCCCTCAGAAAAATTCTTTCGAGACGGTATCTCCATTCATTACAGCTTCCTGCATGTACTGAACTGTGAAATAAAAATGTAATAAAGAAAAGAAGAAAAAAAAAAGAGAAAAGAGCAAAGGAAGAAAATCAACCCAAAACTAACAACAGATATACATGTAAATGGAGAAATTTGTTAAAATAGATAAGAGGACTATCGCACTTGCATTTCAATATGACTGGATTGGATACGAACGAGCCCCAGGCCCCCATGCAAAGGTGCTAGGATGTAATAAAGAACATACTGTAACACTTCTGAATTCTACATTGATTACACACATACAATATTACAGTGTTTCTTTAATGCTGTTGTTTTATTCATTTTATTTTTCACATTTGAATAAAAAGAACAATCACAATGACAATGAAATACATTGAAAAATAAAAATAAGTATAAAACAAGCAAATTCAAATACAGTGTATGGTGGGATATGCCACATGCATGCCTGTGAAAGGCATACACATACAGGTAGGTACAGGTACATAATACTATTGTTATCACATCTCTGTGTGTAAAGATCATTGACATTATAAGATAAGAGTCCACGAATCCTGTCATTTGTGACCCATTTTGTCTGTGTAAACTGTGCAACTTTGGACAGTGACTTTGGACTGTTTATGTTTTTAAAATCTTTGCCCTTGTGCTTGTAGTTGTACCCCAAATGGTTACTGTTTGTAACTGAGAAGGAAAAAAATCTATGGTAGACTGGATACTAGAAGAAAAAAAGCTTTTTATTATCAAAAACCCCAAAAGTTTAAATCAATAGCATACAGTACCTACATGTATCTGTAAGACCATTCAACAAGTTTCATTATCATCTCCGTCTTGAAACTCGAACTTAACATTAAAATGCATACTTTGCAATTTGCCATGCATAATATCTACATTACAATATGTCTACCAGATCATGATGCTTCTGTTCTTCCAGTTTAGTGGGAATATAGTCATTCATTGTACACTAAAATGAAGTGAAGCACTGGGAGCTAATTAACTGAGAGTGAGGGGTTCTTTCAAACATTTTACATTGAAAGATTCTTGAAGGTTAGCACTGAAAATAATGGAAAGATTATTGAAATGGCAGTGGCCAGTGGCACATGCATTTTTTTCTCTTCAAATTAAAGTTCAACAGTACAAGACCATAGTAAAAAGTTTCATTATAAGTTCCTTTCTCAAAAAACGAACATAACATTAAAATGCATACTTTGCAATTTGTCATGCATAATATACATGTTTATATACCTCATTTTAAGATTCTTTACTAATCCTGTCTTCTGATTGGTTGAAAATGCAGTCATGTTCTTAACCATGCCCGCTAATTGAAATTCATAGTAATTTTTCCCGGCTCTACCGGTTTATATCCATTTTTCATAGCACGCTTTCCATGGCTGTGAAACGTGACGTCATTTTGCTGCGATCGATCCCCATTTTGGTTTACGTGTTATAAGTTTCTTTTGTGCGATGACTTTTTTGTTTTGTAATTGATGCGCGATACCGTATCGGTGTTTGAGTGCAATTCGATTTTGGTCGCTGCATTCAGGCGACGAATCCACCAGCGCAGAGGACCGATCGCCATTTTGTGTAGGTCTACTAGTACTGTAAATATGTTGCGAATTTGTGAATTTATAAAGTTACTGTTCATGTTCTACTGTTCTACTGGAGCACAGCTTGTTGGTGATATCATCATGTACAAAAGTTACTGTTCGTGTAAACGTGTTTGGTATTCCCTGTTCTACTGGAGCACAGCTTGTTGGATTTCATAGACTAGGTCTAACTTAACGGTCTAGATCTAGGCTACACAAGTATTTGTTGGTGTTAATATTCATGACTTCAAAGAGATGGAAACCTAAATGGGTGAGTCAACATTTTCCTTTTCTTCGTTATATAAAATATATATTGACTGCTTTTAATATTCGAGGCATAGTTGTTTCTATAGGGTCTCGGGAAACTCACAATCTGCTATGACCCCGCGGCGCAAGCGCCTTGGGGTCATAGCAGATTGTGAGTTGCCCTTGACCCTATAGAAACCACTATGCCTCTCAAAGCAGTCAATATATCCTTAATATCTACCAGATGCTTCTGTTCTTCCAGTCTTATTAGTCGGAATACATTCACTGTACATATCATTGAAGCGAGGGACTGCGAGCTCATTAAGGGTTAACACTGAAATTATTGAAAGATGATTGATAACATTGAAATATTATCATGGCACATGCATTTTTATCAAATTAAAGTTCAATAGTATGAGGACATACTGTACATATTCAACAAGTTTCATTACAATTTCCTTCTGGAAAAACGAACTTAACATTAAAATGCATACTTTGCAATTTGCCATGCATAATTTATCTCTCTACCAGATGCTTCTGTTTTGGGGGGACTGGGGGAGCTCATTGACTGAGAGAATAATAGGCCTACATATTGATAACAAAAGAACTCCTGACCCATTTCCTAGTACAGTTGATGCAGCCCTGCTGCCCTATAGGGGGCTCCAAGACAAAGAGCTAGGAAAAGACAACAAAATGATGATGAGTAACAAAGCAAATGGAAGATCTAATAGGCCTCGCTGCTGAATTGTAACTGGTCTTTGTTGCAGCAGTGGTCATTTGAAATAAGGTGCCTTTGCTACTTGTACTCGTTAGTTGTCTACATTTTCACTCACACTAGGTGAACTTTTGAACTTGAAAGACCTAAATGTAATCAGAACATAACATGTATTCATAATGGTTAGCACATGTATGAACAGTAACAGTATCATTTTTTAAGTGAAATGTTGTGAATTAAGTTATAATAGGCACATTTATACTTTGAAAAAACCTCATTTCAAGAAATCAAAATTGTTTGCGCTACCGTTTACTTGCGCTGAAACTCGCCGACTAAAAAGCTCAGTGATGTTTTGGCGTGTTTTTGTTGGTTATGCGCATTTGCAGTCTTCTCGACCTTTGACCAAGGCACTGCCATTAAATTGGTAACAATCCGGAAGTGCTGAAAGTCATTTGACAAACATTAGTACTAACAAACATCGCGATTTTTCAGCTGCTACCGTTCACATACATTACCAAGCATCACGCTGACATTAAACAAAATTAAACACTGGCTTGGATCGTTTCCAGTTTGGCTTTAATAGTTGCCTAGCAAACTTCACGGAAAGATGGCGGTCAGGCCTCAGTTTGGCATGTTTGGTTGCAAGTGTAAATGGCCCTCAATTCATGTACATGTTACATGTACATGTATATGACATCTGTATGTTTTCCACTGATAAAGATAACCACAACAAAAACAAATTAATAAAACACTAGAGATTGGATGTACAGGTACATGTACATGTAGAAATACATTGTTACTTTCTAGCACAATTTGGCATCATAAAGCATGTTTTATGATACAGGCTTGTGTATTCTAGATATTGTATCTCAGTTGCCTCAAGGAGAATATTTTTATGAAATGCGTTCATTGTGTCAAGAATGTAAAGGGGCCATTTAAAATACCCATATCTACATGTACAGTAGGTCTATACCCAAAAGGTCAAGCCATTTACAGTCGAATAGATCAGAGTCAGACAGGGCAGAGATAGAAAAAAATACATGTAGGCATTTACAGTGGGTACAAACATGTATTCTGAAAATTCTTTTAAAAATCTTTTATGTTAGTAAAACGATGTTAATTGTATGTATGTACTAGTGCTGTAACATCACGGATATCTCCAATTCCGTTTAACCGCCAGTCAAAACCGGACGGTTTTCGGTTAAACGATTTAATTTAAAAAAAAAAAAAAAAAAAAAAAAAAAAAAAAAAAAATCGTTTTTTTATTTTTTTTATTATTTTTAAATCCAGCAAGCCAGGTCCGTGTGAAAAAGCGGGAAGGACTTTCATTTAACTGCGAGTTGCATTTGAAGGGGCCGATTTGTGCTTGTTAACTTGTCACAAATAATAGTAACAATGTTGTTTTTAGAAGAATGTGTAAGATCATTAATGTAAATCCAAAAAAATAGAGGACCTATAGGATAGAACCTTGTGGTACGCCGTGTGTAAAAGTTGGATGAATTATTATTATAAACTTCATATTGAGATCTACTACAAAGATTACTTTCAAACCTAGATGACAGACAAGTGTTGTTCTAGTTTTGGAGTAGTGAGTCAACACACAGATTACTGAGCTGGGAGACATTGCCAGGCATAGTGCCAGGTAGAGGGGCATAAATCGAAACTTTAAAAAAAAAAAAAAAAAAAAAAAAAAAAATATATATATAAAAAAATAAAAAAAAAAAACGGGGAAAACGAAACCGTCCAATTGAAAACGGAATCCGCCATGGACGGTCGGATACCGGACGGTTAAACGTTTGGTTACAGCACTAGTATGTACCTGTAACAAATCAAAGTTTGGCCCCGGTCTTATAAACAGTTGCGATTATTAATTCATTGCAACTTGATATCAATAGGAGATATAGAAGACTGTAAACTTGCAATTGTTTGGAGGACATTGTACTTGTTTGACTGTACATGTACAGCTGTACTGTATGTGATGAATTGAAAATTGCAATTTGATTATTTTAAGCATCAATTTTGAGCAACAATCTTGAGCAACAGTTTGTACAAATTGATCCCATGTTTTCAATTTAAACCTCTCTCGTAGACACATGTTGACTTTTTTCAGTGCTGTGATGGATAGGCCCCAAAGCTTCGCCAAGTTCATATTGCCCTTTACATACTGTACAGGCCTCGTGAACTAAATTGCGGCTAAAAATACATACATGAAGCTACATGTACATGTAGAGGCCTAAAGTATAGTACAATCTATGGACATGCTTGGCTATTTAGACAAGTACTGCATTACATTCTCTGCATGCAAGGTAATTTCTGGGAGCTACAGCATACATGTATATTCTTTTTTTATGTCTTTTGACACTTTTCTTCTTTTTTCCTTCTACCACTGTACACGCATACAGTATGTACATTGATATCATCTGTTTGAAGGCAAAAGGATGCTCACCTATCTCTGTGCTAAAGTGTATGAGTTGCTTCTGTTCTGGCCCTAAACATATGATATTTTTTTGTAATTCTTCTTGGTGAGGGAATTGCTAAAAATCACCCTCATCCATAAAAAGTTGAGGACTATTTAGGTCTACTTTGCCTCTGTTTGTCCAGGTGGAGGGGGGGGGGGGGGGCTGTCTCTTTCAGTAGCCTCAGTTCTGGGCCAATAAGTAGTCCAACAAAGATAGAATGCTGTAGTATGTTGCACCATGGACCTATTTGGTTTTACACACTAGGCCAGATAGTTTACAACAATTACAAGCTTACCCTGACAATGTGCACACTGCAGTATTAAAATTCTGTCTCTCCAAAATTGTTGAATATCTACCCTGGAAATCAAATTTACATGATGTACATGTAGGCCTACGCTGTACCATACTGTAGCCTACTCTAGATAAAAATCTAACTTGGTAAGACTTAATTGCCTCCCGAGCTCTTATCCTATGACAAAATATGAATGTCGCCAGGTCAAGTGTTGGATCAATATTATGGACAACCTACATTTTCCTGCGTACTGTACATGCAAATGCCTACATTTTAGGTCTACATGTACATGTACATGTAGATGTTTATAATGTTTAAATACCGGTAGTCTATAGTGGAAGTCAGACAGTACTGTGTGTAGATCCAAAGAGCTTCAAACTTGGGCAGGATTGTTGAGTGGTTTAGGTTCTGTTCTGTTGCCATGGTAACTACCAACATGATCAGGGGACTGGCAGGCAAGAATCAAAACAATGCAACCACATGGTTCTTGTAGCTTGCAGTGCTGATTTACTACCGGTACTCTGCACTGTAGCCCATTTTTTTGATTGAGCAGTTCAATATACCCGTTTACAAACATACCGGTATTCTTCCTGGGGAATAAATGAACGACAATACTTGGAATCCAGTCTGCATACATGTCTTGTGGCTATGTCAGCCAATATTTCTGGTTGTTATGAACAACCTTTCTTTTAATCATATTCATAAAATTTGAATAGTTAGTAAAGCGGTCTATTACTGGAACACCAGAATGGTTCATGACATGAAATTTTGACAAAATGTTCAGAACAGCCCTTTTTGTGGCAAGAAATCTGATTTCACAAATAATGGCGGGACATGCATGTACCGTTTATAATATTTTTGACATTCTTTAAAAATTACAAACCTAAGTAAGGGTATGACTATGAATAATGGATTAATGGATGTGTGAACAGACTCTGCAGGATAAATGCCTGAAAATGTGAATTTTCAATTTGCAAACTTGCACATGTACAGTATGTGCTCCACATGTAATTTCCCGTTTTCAAGATCTTCTGATAAAATGAAGAACAGCTGTGCAGATGTATTACATGATGGATAATACAACTGAAGAGCAAATGCAAAAGGCCGCTCATATTGAGCATTAGCAATTTATCCCCCTTCTGACTAGCAACATTCATTGTATACATAGCCTATACTGTACATGTAGCTAAACTATTTACATAAAATGTTTAACACTTGACATAATTGAGGGTGCATTCAAGCGACACTTTTCCACCCTAGAAACGCGGTTTTCAAAGACGTTTTCAAAGACGTTTAGTTGAAAACACGGTTGTGTAGAGGCAATTTCAAGCAATTTTTTGGCGGTCGTAAAAATAAACGTGTTTCATAACACAAACATGAAACGCTGAAAAAGATGGGTTTTGTATTCTGCAGAATCACGGTTTCTACAAATCGCTTCAAAATTGCTTGAACGCACCCCAAGTCATTGCTCTACCATTGCATTTGTTTTCCTGTATTAAACTATAAAGTGCTTGCAGCCTCCTGTTTCAGAAGTTCTGGGGAAGCCAAATGAAAAGGCCTCATTTCTGGCAAAGGAAAATCACCCTTTCCTTTATACATGCAGTCCGGTGATTTGTAGCTGCCCTTTAAAAACTGAAAAATAACATCAACACAACAACAACAGCAATGAAAAAAACGGGAAAAAACATACTATTGAAAATAATTAAAAAAACAGTGGAAATATATACAAAATATTAATCTTTATTGATTGTATCCGTGGATATGACTTTATAGGCCCAATTTTGGTTGATTTGTATTGTTCTTAAATTCCTATTGTGATGTACAGGCACATGTCTACTACATGTATGGAGGGGAAACAATCAATAGGCAGTATTGGCCCTGTTAATGGTTTACATCATTTTCTTGCAAATTGCTTCTCTTCAGTTCAATGCACATACTGATATCAATCATTTGTACAAATTATGATCAAATAAATTGAATGTAAAAGTTCTGAGTACATGTGAAAGGAAGTTCTGGGAATATAAATTTCCTGAAAGCCAAGCTAAAACATGCATCTCATGAAATATGAATATGTTTCTGCCGTGCAGTTATTCCTTGAATATTTTAGGGATTAAATCTAAAATGCAATCCACAAAATCATGCCTTTCCGGCATATACATGTACATTGTAGTAGAAACACCCTAGAATGAGAGAGAGAGCGAGAGAGCATTTTAGAGGAGAGAGGGATGAAAGAGATAGAACGAGAGAGAGACAGAGAGAGGGAGAGAGTTGCAATCCACAGGTTGGGGAAGCAAATCATGCAATAGAAAAGATGATCAGCTACATGTATGAGCATAACGGTTATGATGTTCACAATATAAACAATTCTGTTTGGAGTATTATCTCTGTATTGAATGAGGGGCACAGACTCATATTATGTTTCTGTATGCCTCCCTACATGTACAAGCTACAATGCAGACAAAGGTTTGTGTGTGTACTTTACATCCAAACTGTGTTTAGAGCTATAGTATACAGTGCATGCACTAGTTGAAAACTGTGTGTGATAAACTATCCTGGTATTTCTTTGTGTACAACTCCCCAACACACACTCACTCATAGCCAGCTGTATTCCAATGCAGGGCTGGCAAAGCCCAGTGCAATCTACACACAGCCCCTTGTACATTGCATTTGTACATGGTTCTTTTCAGTGTAGATTCCATGTAAACTTGCCTTGAGCTGTGTGCTGATTGTATACACACTGTATTTTCGTACAGTATCCCATTTTAGATCGCCAGTGTAGTGTGGGGATAACAGAAAACCTATTTTAGAAGCTTTGCCCTACATATTTCACGAACTTGTCTGACATGGTTAGGCGATTTCAATAAAATGCTTCCACTTACAATCAAAGTGTATTCGTAATGGCACAGATTATTTATAAAGGTGTGCATTAAATATCTCCATTGGCAAATATTGGTTAAATTTGTAGCACTGTTATGGTTTTTACAGTATGTCCAGACACACAAAGCCAGGTTATGAAATACTCTGTGTATGCTTTGTTCAGTCATATTTGCTTATCCTGTTTTAAAAGGGAAATTAGGAGTAAAACAGGTGTTGATTTTACAATTCACTTTAGTTTCCAGCTTTCCACATTCGTAATCTGCACTGTGCATGTACATTGTATGTCTAAAATTTGCAGTGTATTAAAAAGCTTGGGATTTAGTGTAAGCATACATTATTTTTGGATCCTTTTTCTTTTTCTTAATTATCCTGGCACTAGTATATTGTCATACAATTTGGATTCTATAGAGTATGTATAGGCAGGGCCTCCAAGATTTAAAAGTTTTTACATCTACAGTACAGAGACGCCAAGGTAAAAGATCGGCAATGCGTGACATTTTCATTTTTCGGCGCGCGTGCGAGGGTATAACACACGTATAGGTATGGCGTTTTTTTTAAATCTAGCGCGCGCCCCGTGCGTGAGAGCCGTTTTCAGACCCTTCAAATGCGTGACGTCACGCCTAATGCGTAACACTTGGTAGCTCTGACAGTATAGGGCTCATTTACACAGATTGTTAAAAAAAGTTTTAGTCTGGACCCCCTTCCAAAACAAGTTTGTGCGGACTCTGTGGAGCCTCGCTTTACTGTACTGTAGGCCTATACAGTGCTTTTGCATTTCAATTTTCTAATTGCCATTTGGAGAAGAAAAAAATGTCTTGAATTGGTTGTAAAATTGTCATGATTGCATTCAAATTGGCTTCCGAAGAGGTTAAGTGATACATTTGAAACTAGTGTACTGCTAACGCATTCTCACTTTTGAATTGCCATTTATTTACACATTGAACAAAAGAAACTTGCTTGCATTGGTTGTAAAATTGTCATGATTGCATTGGATTTCCTTTGAAAGAGGATACCGTAAATGATATGTTTGAAACAAAAAAAACTTTCTGCACCCAACCACCCATCTACTACTGTACATGTCTCCATGTAGTAGCGATATGGGTCAAAAGCCCTTTGTAAATTTGCTATTTTTTCCTCTGGGTTCTAAAAGGCACAATTTTTATTATCCTATTCTGCCCCAACAGTTTTGGTAGGAGAAAAAAAAGGCATATTAGAGTTGCTTCAGGTCAGTTTGAGGTCACTTCTAAGTCCAGAGACATAACATGAAGGCAAATTTGTTTACACTTCACCTTTGATAGAGATACATGTAGGGGGCTTCACAATAGACTGTCTACCTGCGGTCAAACATGCTTAAAGTTAAAAGAGAAGGTTGAGTTCAAGGGAGAGGTGACAAATAATTTCTGAGCATTTGCATTGTTACTAATTATGCAAGTGTGAAAAAACATCAGAGAAAAGATGTTTTCTGAAAAGCATGGCTCTTCAAATACCTTCATATTCTAAAATTTAAATATGACATGTAACAGCTTAAAAATGAGGACCACATTTGTATGTCACATATGTGTGTAGTCCTACATGTACATGTATACTTTTCCTGTGTATAGTGCTTGTTACTTTTACTGGGCCAAATTTCTTATCAATTTGAAGATTTCAGAACCTACTCTTTCAGTTCCATGTACATGTAGGTACTGTATGAGTGCAAATGGGATGTCTTTTTACCTTCTCAGTAATATTTCTTTGGCAATACTTGAGAACCATCATCACCACAAATTCACACTCGATGCCTTCATGATATCAGTGTCTCTCATGCATCCTTTGTTGTAGACCAGCTGATGGTCGTTTTAATCTTTCGCCCTTTCCCAAATGCGCGCGCGTGTATGAAATGCGTACTCCCCACCAATTCACCTTCCCCGAAAAAAAACGACCAGCTAATCTCGGCAGCGAGGTCCGAATTTAATGAGCAGCGACCCCATGACCCCGCTTCCCAAATAAGGATCCTCTCATGAATGATGCATGTTTCGTTCCGATCAGCTGGCCTTGCATGCTCAGCTGACCGGCCTGTGTGTATGCGTGCTTGGGAGCCCTGGGAGTGTTGGTGTGTGTTGGTGAATGTGAAAGTTATGTGCAATGCTATTTGTTATATGCGTGCAGCACATGCACTATTGTCCCAATGTATTAAGCATGCATACATCGTATTGGATAAAAGTTGACTAGCAATAAACTGAGTTTGCCAATAATTCATTCATTCAAAATGGTTCATTTCAAATAAAACTTTCATCGCGGCGTTTAGCCGAATTACAAAAGTTTACAAACAAAATTAATAACACTTTATATAACGTAGAACATAGCATAACATGATATATTGAATTTGTAAAATAAATCAGTATATATACGAAAAATATAGCTTATTGCAACAAATGGAAACATAAATTAGAAAGAAATCTGAATTAAATAGCACTGAAATCATGTGAAAGAAGGACTAAAGAAATTAGCAATAAGACCTGTTAGGTGGTGTATATGATATATATACGGTATATATATATCATATGATTTGTGATACTGCCCTAGTTACCCGCAAACACTACATTAATATAAATTCTACGAAAACTTCAAGGAGTGGCTTGCAGAAGAGTTTTAAAGACATATTTGGTGAATTTTCTACAAACAAATCGCAGCATTTATGCGACAAATGTGTGAAGAAAGTTATAAATGTACACTCCATGCGAGAAGTCAACAAGTCGAACTAAATATCTACGAACGGACACTTCAAAACCACACCGTAATTGCCTCTTCTACTTCTAGCTCTTCTAGCCCTTCTACTCCAAAAAGGAAAGCAACGACACCCAAAAGCAAAAAAGGGTCAAATTCGGAGAATAAAAGAGAAGCTTGTTTTTCACCTGGCCGGCACACCACCAACAAAGGTAAATAATCAAACAAACACATTTAAATTTCATCTCTAGATCTAGGTGTACCTTTCTTGTCGGACCAAAATCCTTCATCGCTTGGTCGAACTGTAAAAATAGGTGCAATGTCATGAATGTAGGCCTACTCGATCTTGCGTCTTGTGACAATCTTTGATTTGTTTTTGTTCTTTACTGTTCCCTTTCTATATCTTTCTTCCCCCTTAAAAAAAAAAAAAAAATCCCTTTTTCTGCTACTTAATTCAATAGGCTACAGTGAAATGAAAATCTTTGAAATTAGTTATGTTTGTAGACCCTTTCTTGCATTATTTTGATTGTTCTCGCCTATAGGCGAGAACAAATATCACAATAATGCATTATAATATCATTATAATGATACAAATATTGTATTCCTGAATGTATGATTTTTTTTTGATTTTTTTTTTGCAAATCAGCACCATCACCTAGATCTATGTTTTTGTATTTTTTAACAAGCAATTATTCATACTGAATGTGTATTTTGGTATCCTTACAGCATGTTACTAAGAGGCTACATGTTTCTGGAACACCCAAGTCCAAGACGAGGATCAACTTCCAGCCATTGATTGAAAATGAATCTTCAATTGATCCAATGCCACAACGAGGAAAACAAGTTCAGGTGGGGTTTATGAATTTTGTTGGTTTGATTGACTTCCTGGCAATAATTGTTTATGTTTTTAATCCATGCATTCATCTGACATTTGGTGTTAGACCAAGGAGTGCCAGTAACTCCTTGGTTAGACTGCAGAATCATATATAAAGGCCAAGTCCAGTCCAAGAATTTCTTGGTATTTATAAAAGCAGACAAAATAATGGACAAACAGATTTATTAAAAGTTTGAGGAAAATCAGACTGATGATAAATATATATATATAATATATGCAAATATAGGGAATACTATAGGTAGGCCCTAAAGTTGTTTCATTAGGAGAAAATGGAAACTGATTTTCTTTCTCCCTTAATATCTCAGGTCATAAGTTGACTGCTAGCAGTTCTGCACTTAAATATGACAGTTGTTTATTAAAGGTACTATGTTCCATTCGCAGGCCCAAAAATGAAAAGGTTAAATTAGAACGGCATTTGAAAGAATACTAATTTCGAACTTCCCTCAAAACGAGCTTTTGTTTTATATTACCCACAAATTTCTTTTTTTAATAAATATTAACCCTCTATGTTAATCATATTTCAGATCGATTAGCATAGTTATGTTGATTTTTCAAACACTGTGGATGTATATTTTGACATTACCTGCTTTATAAATGTATTCATATTATATATTGATTTTCTTTTTTGCTATTCATACTAGCTCCTGTTTTCGATAGAACTGGCCTTATTTTTTCTTTGATGATTGATTTGTTTTGCTTATTTTATTACTCATTCCTTATAGGTAAACAGCCAGTACTATTGCTTCAAAGATGCATACCTACAAATACTTTGCTTTCAAAATGTGATATCATGATAGATAATCATTGGAATGACTTTTCTCCAAATCTCAATTTTTGTGTCACTTTGTATGAAAGCCATACAAAGAAGGAAGTAGCTAGATTCTCCTTTGAATTTGAAGTAACTTTACACCCAATGATTGTTAATTTAAGCTACATATAAGCTTACCTCATTTACAGGTTATAACAGTTTACTTTGATGTTATTAACATGTTTTGCAGATGATAACATGCTTTAACTATTATTCTCGTTGCCAAATTTTTGTCTTCAAAAGATAATCAGTATTCCACATACATTGTTGTACTTTTTATGCAAGTACACTAATGCTGAACACTGTTCTTGCCCATATAGTCCTTGATGGCAAATTACATATATCTTAAATCATGCACTACAGTGTGAGATACTATTCTGCAAAGGGTAAGGAATTCATTGTAGGCTATTCAGTGTTTAACCCATTTGCGACAACAATGAGAGTCCTGAATTCCATGTTTATATATTTCTGTTTATCTTGAAGTGATTGGGGACATAATAGACTTCAAAATGGGGGTGTTTCTTCAAGTGCCTTGTCAGTGATTTTGACTGACAAATTCGCTCTCAGCTAATCAGATGCAAGGATTTCAGTAAAAAATAACAGTTTGTCTGTAAAAATCACTGACAAGACAATTGATTAAATGCTTTCTAGTTTGAAACATGTCATCTGTTACTATACTAGTGTAGTTCCTTATAGGTACACTATGAAGTTGAAGTCTGTAAATTGGAATAAAAATATCTTGGTGAAATGATTACATGCACTACTTTGTGTTTACATCATGTGTTCAGAGTGTGTGTGTGTGTGTGTGTGATTGAATGACGGAACAACGAAATTGTTAGCAATTTATACTGCTCTGTTTTCATTGCCCGGAATTCACACTGGTGGTTCAGATTTAGATTTAGGGTTAAAGGGTCAAGGAACTGACATTGCAAATTGCCTATAGGTTTACGATCGTTGTAAGATTACGCAATGACCAAATCTTTTGATGGGCATGAGTGGGAACCAATCACAACTAAGCAAGGTCTGACCAAGGTGAAGTGGGAGGAATAAAAGTTCCCCCTGAATTTAGGGGGAACTTGCCAAGGTGTACTGGACTGTTCTCAGGCTCTGTTTCTGTACGTGTGTACTAGTATTATGTGAGCGCGCACGGATCATGTAGAGAACAGTCCAGGCAGTGGACTACCTTTGTTGGAGAAATGTAATAAATGAGCTTGCTTTGTGCAGTTGTGCCGTTTCTCAATGGTGGAGGTTATTGCTAAGGTTATCCCAGAGCCCTGCTCTAGGCTAGCCACACTGATCCTGTATTGTTAATGATTACAATGATAGAGAACACCTCTTCACAAAGAGACAACAAGCCTCACCCATGTTACCACTTTCAGGGACAAGTAACGCTAGTTTGGAGGAATAAAAATTTGGCCTGTTTACACATCCGAAACACTGACGATTTTTGGACTGCAATTTACACTACTGAAAAAACCCATTAAAGGGATCGTTTAACAATGTTAAATCTGAGATGCACGGCCCCTACATACGTGTTATCAGTGTCTGTGATATGGTGTTATATTGAAGCCCTAAAAAAATTGCTCTTCAAAATGATCAAGAAGTGCCTCAAAAAAAGTAAAAACCTTTGAGTGACCGGTTTTAATACCATACTCGATTTCCCCAATAGACTGTGGTGTCATGAAAACCGTTTGGCTAACGCAAAATTAGATTTTGATTTTCAATCATCAATATCAGACAGGCAATCGGCTTGTAAAAGTCATGGGGTTCGTGACTGAACTAAAGGTATATAATTATCATTGCAGCATGAGCTAAATCTAGGATTTTTTTAAAGGATCTAAGACAAAGTTACCGGATCCCTTTAAAAGAAATGTTTGTGTTTGCTCATACTGATTTTTTGGTGAGTAGTGTGAATGCTCGATTTGTCGCTCCTCTGCATGCGATCACACAGAAGTGAGGAGAGTCACACAACGAAAAGACGGATCAAACAAAAGTTTTAATCTACACTGCGCAATTCGGTGGAATGTCGGCAGGCATTTAAAAAAAAAAACACTTCACAGGTGGATTTTCTATTTTTGTTTTTCATCGTACATTAATACCGAAAACTGCAGACTAAACAACGGACTGTGAGAGAAATCGCAGTGTAAATGCAGCTCTTGTCACAAAGAGACAACGAGCCCCTTCTATGTTACCACTTCCAAGGAGGAGTAACACTGGTTTGAGGAAAGAAAGAGAAGCTGTGTGAAACAGCCTGTGTGCTATCACTCTGAACTGAATATTGGTTTGAAAGAAATGAGTTATCACCCCCATTTCTCACGCTGTAAATGATAGTAAAATCTTGTGGAATACTGATGATATCTCTGCCCCACCCAAGGGAAACAGGAAGGGTCGCCTGCCTCTCCAGAAAATTTCTAAAATATTTTTCGTTCCAGAAGGAGATAATGTTGTAGACCCCTTATTATTGGTCCGATTTATATCAAACTTTTGGTTATTCTGTTTCTCTTATTTTTTCTGCTTTCAAACACATGAACCTACATGTAACGCAAGGGTTGAATAGCCATTTAAAGGCCGTCTGTACTAGTTTGGCCAGGGGGATTAGACCTCCCTGCAAAGTCACTGACAGGTGGCTACATGTACATGTATCTCATCAAATCAGCTCTCATTTAACATAAGAAAAGGGGGATCATGGGAGACCAACAGGCACCGATTAGGCATTGTTTGCTACATTATATATACATGTAGAGGGCGCAAGTAGCTATAAGTGGTACAGTGGGGCTTTAAATCCTGGTGGCGCTGCTCCACTGTATTTTGCAGTCATCAGTACCCATTAGAAGTGATTGTATGGAAGTGTACCGTATGGGTGGTTAGCTTTGCTTTGAGTCAACAAGTTTATGGCCTTTTGTGTGGAATTGACCTTCTTGGGTCTTAAATAGCATTCATTTATTGATTGATTGTGAATTTACCCGATTTAGCATGCATTGAGCGTTTTTGTGAGCAACAGCATTAGACTCGTTGATCAAACTGTCAATTTTGTTTTCCTCATTACCTCAACTTGCAATTTTATCTTATACATTTGTACATGGATACGTACAGTGTATTGTGTGTATTTCTATTAATAGTTGATTGTGAACTTATTTTGTTCTAGCATCCAAGGTATAAATATGACAAATTTGGGATCAATAAGACTGTTAGACTTGTTGATCCAACTAACAATTTTTGTTTTGCCTCATTACCTCAACTTGCAATCTTATCTTTAATTTGTACATGCATAATTTTCATATAAATACAGCGTATTGTGTGTATACATTTCTATTTTGTTGATAGTGACCTACTGAAGTTATAGTTCTAGCCGCCCACGTATAAAAATGACAAGTTTATGATCAATAAAAGCTTAAACTAGCTGAACTTGGCACATTGTAAAATTTAAAAAGATTTATCTTCCCACTGAGAATCTGTTAGGATTTTAGTTGACAGATTTGATGTTTTTTTGAAGAAGAAATATGTTTGACTTTAATAGCCAGAGCAATTTTTTGACATGCCCAGTCTTGGGTGTGTTCCATATTTTCAAGCACAATATATTCAAAGTAATTTTTTGTCACCAAAAGAAGTTCAAGAACGGCACAGACCTTGCTTTCATATTGGTTTTGAAATGAAAATGGGTTTTTCAAAATAATCTCCTCATTCCTTTTCTCCTCTCAATTACATGTACCTTGAGGCGTAGGCATAGAATGAGGAACACTTTATAATTTCATTCACCTGTTATCATCCTTTGTACTACAATCGCCAGAACGCAGATTGCATTTATAAGTTGGTGCTCTTCTGGGGCGAATGGTTCTCATAAATGAAATACCGGTACATGTAGATTTGGCAACTGCTATATTTTAGTATTTTGAAATTAGTTTGATACTTTCTTCCCCTGTTATATCTTCTCACTTTCTCAGCTATGATTTTTCCTGATTGAAAAGTAAAGGTTTTGTTATTGATTAAAAAAGTCTTTCCAACTAAAGCTTGGTGCATGATACATGAACAACTTTGCCTTGTACGTTATATTTTCAATGCAAATAGCTGCGCTCATGTCTTGCTAAAGGCATCACATCATGCCAAGAATATCTTCATTTATCTCTTGTTCATTTTCGTAAGGAATATTGTACATCAAAGGGCAGGAATACCGAAACATCTCATTACTCTTATTCTTTGGGTTGAGATTTCTTTTAACTTCCACGTACACCTGTACATGTACATGTAGTAGGACCTGAAAAGAAAAATGTAGTTCTCAAAATGGGTTTCCTTTTTTGTGTTGTGACTTCTCAGATACCTTCAGGCATATGAGAAGGTATAAAGGAAATTACGTTAATGATTTTAACATTGTACGGGTCATGCAGTAGCTTGTAAGAACTTCAAGGATTTAGATTTGGAAATAAGACAATTCTCAAAATGGATTTCTTGTTTTCCTTTTCTCAGATACCTTGAGGTATTCTAGAAAGTACACTTTAGAGAGGAGTAGGATTTTCACTCTATGTGCAAGTAGTTTCAAAGACTAAGGATTTAGACCTGAAATGAAATAGAAAATTATCCAAATTTTTGTTTTATTGTTTTGCTTTTATCTCCTTGCATACCTTGAGGCAATTGAGAAGGTACACTTCAAAGGAAAGTACGCCAGTACAGGTAGCTTGAAATAGTTCGAGGATTCAGACTTGAATAAAGAAGTAGATTTCTCAAAATGCATGTGATCTCTCCTCCCATCTCCTTTAGCCATACACTTCAGAGAAAAGAACAATTAATAGATTGTATGCCAGTTGCAAGAAGAATTTCAAAGATTCTTTCAGAACTCAACTAAAGACATGTCATTTTAGTCACTGCTTTTTTGTCTTTCCCAGTTAGAATCATGAACAGACATTTTTGGTAGTTTTTCAGTCTCATCAGCACCTTTGATTAGGCAACTACCGGTAGATATTGGGGCTTTATAAATGGACCGATTGGATTGGATTGGATAGGTTTTAGATGTGGAATAAAAATTGAATGTCTAATTTCTTTTGTTTTTCTTTGTCAGATACCTTGAAGCATATGAGAAAGTACACTTCAAAGGAGAGGATGACGACGAGGCCAGAGGAAAGAGACCGCACACCCCAATCAGCTTCGCCTACAGGAGAGAAATATCAGGTGACTATTAATTATAATCATAGTGGAATGGAAATGTACATATCCATGTACATGTACATTGTAGATCGATCGACTTGAAAGACCTTGTGTACATCAGGGCCCCGTCTTACAAACAGTTGCGTTTGATCCAAATCAATCGTAAGTCCTCCAATTAATCGCAAGTTGCAGTCTCGTATCTCTTCTGTACATGTACATAGTTATTATTATTTATTCAGCAAAAACAAAGAAAACAGAGTACATTTGGAAAAGAGTCACATGGATGCCGTTTGTGATTGATATCAATCGCAAATAAGTTGCAATTGATATCAATTTTTTCTATTAAAGACGGGGTCTAGAGCTCAACACTAACACACTCACGGTAAACATGGGCCCCTGGATGTGACATCGTATCTGTGGATCTCCAAATTTTGTAATTGAAACAGGAGCCCCATGTAAACAAAACATTAAATCATTCTGAACCCCTAGTGAAAGCAGTGCGGAGCGGGCCTCGCTGCAATCACTTGTGGCGCCTCGAAGAAAAGCTATTGCAACAGGATATTTGGCAGGGTCATAACTTGAAACATACAATGTAGATTACATGTAAATGTACTTGTACATGTAGTTGTACAGTGTATGTACAACAAATGTAAATCAAGTTTTGTTTAGCATTCATTTGTTTAGCATCCAAGCTGAGAGCCTTCAAAGCCATCTAGTGATGTTGACATTACCGAGTCATTCTTGTTTGTATTGCTATCTAGAATTATAGTTACTAGATACAGAACAAAAGTTTAACATCAAATTAACTTCCTCAGCAACCATTATGGCTATTAGGCAAGAAGCCTCTCTCCTTGCTTTCCTTGTTTCTATTGATCATTTACAAGTAGTTGTTAATGTCTTTTAGTTGCTAATTGAAATTAGCTTTGAAGCTACAGGGAGGATATTAATCATTTTGGCTTGCCACCTACTGTAAACAAGGGTTGGATATACTGCATGCTGCGTGACTGAAGAAATTATAATAATTGCTCACTCTGGAGTTATTTTTTTAGTGTCTTTCACCATCTAAGAGCTATTTTCACAAAACTTGTACCAATGAAGACATTTGAATTTGCATGTCCCTATTAAACCTCATCTGGAGTTCTTATGATAGAACTGCATATCGAGAGAAACATGCAATACATTACATGTATGTAAATTGATTCTGTATGGTTTATCATCCAGTTAATGGGTTTTTATGACCATCAAGACACTTCCATTTGGTGAAAAAAGGAAACGTTTTCACTTTTCAGTCGTTTGAAGGGACCCTGTTTCAAATTAAGAGGTTACAGTAATATCAGTAACACACTACAGTATTTATAACCGATGGAATCGGCTGAAAGGGTGGCGTTTGATTGGCTGTTGCTTTTATTGGTTTGATAATTTGTTTTATACCTGACTGCGAAAGGAAGCATTATATCGTCGCCGTTTTCACGAACCGGCACAGCCCAACGCGCAACGAAATAAGTACATTCTGAGAAAAACGCGTTTTACGTTTAGCCCGTTTTGAATTCGCCAGAAACATGCCTTATGTAAAATTTTATATTACAAAATACATATCAATGAAAGGAAAATATTCTGTATTTTCTATACATTCCATTTGTTAAGCATAATGACAATTACTATTAATATTACGAAGCTTTGGACTCTCGTGCCGGTTCGTGAAAATATTATTTTGCTGTTTACGTAGCAAAAATATTTTCACGAACCGGCACAAGCCACTGTGTCGTTTTTCCTATGTAACTTTACGCGCAAGACAAAAGCGCTCGCGCTGTCTTAGCGCGTATTTTATTTTCACGAACCGGCACAACCGCCTGTGTCACGTCGTCTAGGTCTGGTAAGCGCAGAGATATTTTCACGAACCGGCACAGCCCATTGACTTATAACGGCGCGTGCCGGTTCGTGAAAATATGAATCGTGCTTTTTGGCTCGTGTGTCGTTTTTGTCATTTGTGTAACCATGGTTATCTGAAAAACTAAAGCGTTTTGGATGCTGCAATTTGGTGAGATGAAAGATTGTTGATAACTTATGCTAAAAATGCAAAAAAAATAAAAACTACATTTTGAAGGGATTTCGGTGGCTTGTGCCGGTTCGTGAAAACGGCGACGATATGCTTGTATAGTATTACTGTATATATGTACATGTTAATAACCAGGGAACCGGCGGCGTTTTACATTTTTACTCAGTATTTGGGGGCTTTTGGTTTTTGGTTTGTTTTTTGTTTTTCAATATGGAGATGTTTATTGTACAATGCACTATTAAGCAACACACCAAATATAATTCATCAAACAGTTAATGTTTTAATGAGAACAACATTGTAAATGGCATGTTTACTTATTTTTTTATTTTTTTTGGTCAATATCAAGTGTACTTTCTTTTAAAATTCACAAGAGGCAATACACCAAAAAAGATTTCCTCTTTAACACTCATATAATAACTAAATTCAGGGTCACACTTGCCAATTTTTGTCCTTCTCCAAAATACATTAGAGAAAATAGACTTGTACACGATATGAATATTGCAAAATATGGATAGCAAAAATAAAACAACTGTCATTTGTGTTTGGCACAGTAAGTGGTGCGGAGTGTGTTGATTTTTGCTACTTGGGGCCAGGTTGTACAGGAAGGAAGCAGTGGATCAGATGATATCTCCTCTTGTAGAGGGGACTTCCATTTCTCTGCTTTAGACTAGTGTTGACCATGAGGCAAAATTATGTTATTACATTCATATTTTGATTACTAATGATTAGTATTCAAGGTCCTCATTAAATTTGCTAAGTACATGTGTATTGTACATGAACATGTACATTGTGTAGATGCCGCATACTGTTTAAAATTATTTTTTTAATTTTTGTATTTATACTGCTGATCAAGATTTTAGGCCTCTGATCACTTATTCAATATTGCAGGCACATGCATAATTGGTTATTGTCGAATGTCTATCGGCTTTGTGACAATTTCAAGGCGCGGCCGATAGTTAATAACTCATAATAACAATGCATAGACTTCTAGACAATAGCTCTATTCATTCATTCATCAGCAACTACTCTGTAAGATGAGGGCACTCGTAATGAAAGAAAATACAGAGCTGCTCTAAAGGGTAATCATAATGTTGTCAATGAAAACTTAACAGACTCATAACTTTGACATTCTCTACACTGTTTTTCTCACATTTTCTCAAATCTATTTATTTGAATTTTCTACTTGTTTTTAAAACCCAATTTGAAATCGGGTTGAATTTCTCATTCAGAGGACTTCGCTTTAAGCTTATACTTGAGACAACCCCTTTACTGTATTTATCATAAATCTAAAGGTTATAAGATGTTTAATGTGCATGTATATTATGTTGATGTGGAATAAATATAAACATCAAATCAAATCAGATTTAAAATGAGCATCCTAAAGGCTCAGGTCAATGCGCATACACTGTACTCTCATCACGTATTCTGTACTCGCATGGACGAGACTGATGAAAATGAGACAGACAATCGTACTTAAAAAACAGTACATTACTCCCAATAGCATGAATCGGGTCAGTTCAGAGTTTGGCTAGTCATGTTCATCTTGCCATGTAGACAAAGTCAGAGAGTTGACTTACAATGTAGATTCAAGATTGGTCCGTGCATGCAAACATTACATAGAAACTTTGCTTCCAATGGCTTTTTTTTTTACAGTGAACATACATGTACAAATGATAGAAATTACAATACAACATTTTACAATAGAAAACGATGTACATTAATATGGATAATTATTTATAATGTAGATGTGCACCTGAAATTCATATTGTCTACAATTAACATGCGTCATAAATTACCATACCTCATAATATTTCTTGTCAACTCAGCTCTGCTTGGGCTCGATCCACAGTCTCCAGTTATCCGCTATCCGTTTAATTGCACTTCAATAGCGATCAAAAACAACAATAACAATTCAAAATGGAGCAGGAAATATATGATTTTAAAGATAGCCATATGTATATAGTTATTGAGTCACAGTTGAATTATACACATGTATGGAATTGGGGATGAACGAGTTAATTTTCTCATCGCTGACTGTAACATCCAACTTTCCTTGCAGACAAAGTCCGGGTGTCACATGGCTTTGCGAAGGAGAAATGCCGGACTTCGGAGTACGACCGCATTCTCAACTCCCTCCAGTCCGGTCTACCCAACGAGGTGGACTTTGCCATCAACATCTGCACACTGCTGTCCAACGAAGGCAAGCATGTCATCCACTTGGAGAAAGCACCAATGCTCATCGACCTCCTACTCGCCCACGCAGGAATCTTCTACGAAGGTAAGACAATGTCAGGCACATTTTGCTTAGAATTTGATTTCTTAAAGGCCCACTGCACAACTTATAGCTACTTGCGCCCTCTATATAACAAACAATGCATAATCGGTGACCATTGGTCCCCCATGATCCTCCTTTGCTTATGTTAATTGAGAGCTGATTTGATGAGATAACCACCTGTCCAGTGACCTTACAGGGTGGTCTAATCCCTCCTGTACACTAGTACAGATGGGCTTTAAAGGTAGATAAGTCAAGTTTGGGTTTCTAGTACAACTTTTGGATGTGAACAATTGTAGAACACATGCTCTGGTAACATGGTTTAGCAGTCAGTTTCTATCAATGAACAAAATACTTATCTTTAAAGGTAAAGACCAGTTATGGTCATGCGATTGAATTGTGAAAGAAACGTTGTGGAATCGATCAGAAAAGGTTGATCATCTAGCATCTAGCATCTGCAAGGTTCTGGAATCATCAAAATGATAAGAAATTTGGCCCATTCTTCGTAAAGTTACAAGCACTATACACAGAAAGATGTATATGGGACTACCCTATATCTCTCACAGGACCATGAGAGAAACAAATTTACCAAATATATGAATTAGTAGGCGGTTTTCCGGCAAATTTTTTATCATCATGTATTAGTCAAAATATATTCTGTCACATGATTGGTAATGAGAGCTTCCATTTCATTTTTTGAAATTGGGGCGTTACCAATACTGGTCTTTACCTTTAAACCTTTAACCTACTTGTGTGTAACCCTAAACCCAATTGCAACCCTGATTATTAGTCTTTGACACAAGAAACCCGGGAAGGTGAATAAGCCTCTTTGCCAAAAAACAAATACTGAAGCTGATTATTGTATTTGTTTATTTATTTGTTTTATTTAAACAGGGTAACTCTCAGTATTGAAACAGCCTTTAAACTTTGTTTTCTATTTTTCTTCTCAGGTCCAGGTAGTTTGAGGAAGCTGTACGAGGAGGACTGGATGGAGAAGACAAAGAGAAAGTTTGTTCAGTTCTGGTACGACACCATCTCAGACAAGGAGGTCAGAGAGGTCATCGGTCCTGGATCCAAGAAACCCGAAGGTAAAGAAAGACTCTGAACTTTCAATGTATTTCTTTCAAAATTCTCATTATCCTTGTTTGACTGGATCTAAGAAACCTGAAGGCAAATAATGACACTTATCTTTCAACATTTTTTTCTTTCAAAGTTCTCATTATCCTTGTTTTACTTGATCTAAGAAACCTGAATGTAAAGAAAGACTCTTATCTTTCAGTGTTTTTCATTCAAAATTCTCATTATCCTGACTCAAACTTCTTTGTTGCAGTTCTGTCCTCTGTTTTGCTATTTAGGTGGAAGAGTTGGATGGTTAATTATGGGTACCTCAACAAAACGATTTTTATAGTTTTTGTTTAAATCTTGTGAGGATGAATTTTGTCATTTGTAGAAGTGTCGTAGTCGAGTGGTTAAAGCACTGACTTGCAATTCAAAGGTTTGTGGTTCGATCCCCAATACGGCACTAATGTCTTTTGGCAGGGCAATTATCTTCATTTGCCACACGCGACTCAGGTGAGGTAAATGGGTACCTGGCAGGAATTAATTCCTTGAAATGCTGGAGGGCTGTAATAAGTAATGCGCCTCTGAATAGAATTTCGAGATAGACGGGGCTAGAAATGCCTATAATTATTATAATTATCCTTATTTTACTGAACTATTGTTCAGGTTTCATGAACTCCCCTGATGATTTGATGACATCTACATGTATGTAGACACCATCATAATCTGTTACATATAGTTTGTTGGTTCCGAAACTACAGTTTCAATTGGACTTTCCAGTTCTCCACCCATCATAATTGTGAGGAAACCGGAAGTGCCTTTGCCAAATATATCTATGGTCGTTCTGTCCTCTGTTTTGCTATGTACATGTAGGTGGATGAAATGGATAGTTGGTTATAAATGTGTGCCTCAAAAATTATTTATATTCAGGTTTCATGTGAGGATGCATTTTGTCATTCTCAAAATTTCCTTTAACATTCAAAGGATTAAAATGGAATAGGCAGATGAAATGTATAATATGAACAGGAAATTCTAATATACATGACAGTGAAACCTGTCTATAAAGACCACGCAAGGGAGACAAGAAAAGTGATCTTCATAGGCAGGTGGTCTTTGTAGACAGGTGGTCACTAAAGCAGGTTTGACTGTATTAATATTGTATGAAGCCATTTTGCTCTGTTTTTGGTCATATTTGTTTCTTTTTAACACGTTTCATTGTCCAAGCGTTTCTTCTATTCTCTTTAACCTCTTTCTCACTTGTTATGTTGTTGTAGATAAGAGACAATACAAGGACGTGGAGCTGTTTGCAGTAAGAAAGATGGGTCTTTCCGATGTAGAAGGGCAGAGAATACTACAGGTAAACAACATTAGTTTTTTTCTTAAAGAATAACTGTTTATAGATGATGTTTTGAATCGAGTATACCAGCATCGAACGCTAAACACAGAAAGTGAATTTATCTTCATTAAATTGAATTTTCTGTTTTCCTTCGGCTTGTGCAATGTTAATACTGAAGGCGTAGACATTTTTATGTTATGTGTTTTCTACACAACCAGGTTTTCATTTACAATCATTAGATTATTACAGTACCCATTTGGCATTGACATTGTCATTGTTGTTATTGATACTATCAACGTTATGATGACATTGGTCTTACTTATATTTCATGCCCATGGATTGTAATCAAAATAATAAAACCTTACTATCAATGATGCCAGTTTCCAGGCTTTTTCACCTGACATTAAACAGAACATGTGGGACTCCATCGTGTGCAGATTTCTTGTTGGGCTCAAAAGTAAAACCCATGGGGTGGTATTCTCATAAGTTAAAAGCCGGGACTAAGTCCAGTCTAACAAGAATTTTAGTTCACACTTCAATGGAATGCTAGGTTTCATCTTCCTCTTTCAATATTCATGAAAAAGATAATCTACCAAAGACTTTGTTGAAAATCAGTTCATACTTATATTATCTTTTTCTTCCCATTTCATTGCAAAATTATTTTTTGGACACTTTTCATTGCAGGATTAAAATTATCTGTACAGGGTAAATGAGTTGGCAATAGGCACTCAATAAAAGTGTGGACTAAGTTAAGCCAGGCTTAACCTAGTATGCGCTATCGGAATATCACCCATGGTAGCTTGATGATTACTGTTTATTATTGATTGTGTACGGTTGTATGTTCACAGATTGCGATCATCTTCAGGAACCTGTCGTTTGAGAGCCATCACATCAGTAGCATGGCCAGTCATCGGACACTCTACAGATTCCTTCTACTCCTGGCCCATAACTCCTGCACAATGCTACAACAACTGGGCATGGACACACTCACCAATATATGCAATCACGTAAGTGATACATTAACAAAATTCTGGTATAATTGGGGTTGTTTGTACCATGTGCTATCCACAAACAGGGACCAGTTTCACAAAGCCTTTTTTCAATGACAAATGACAAAAATGAGTGACAAATCTGCCGATAACCAATCAGAAGCAAAGATTTCAGTAGCTTATAACAAAAACTATCATTTTTCACTGATGACAAGTTTGGTGAAACGCCCCCGGGTCTGATTATTGTTGTAGGGACTTTGTATTTTATTTGCTATTATCTGGGTAAATGGATGCTAATGTTGGTGTGTCATGGTCCAGTGGATATGTCGTCGGACTGTGAATCACACGGTTCAAATCCTGCTGGGGCACTAATGTCCTTTATCAAGACATTAATCTACATTTGCCACTGTCCACCCAGGTGTTAAATGGGTACCGAAAGGAAAGAATTCCTTGAATGCTGTGAGCTCCATAAATGGTACCCTAGCTGGGCCAGGGTGATAATGGAGCACCTTGCATGGTGGATATGTAGAGGTGTGGTGTCCCGTCACGGCACTAATGTCCTTTGGCAAGACATTGATCTACATTTGCCACACTCCACCCAGGTGAAGTAAATGGGGACCTGGTAGGAATTTATTCCTTTAAACGCAGCGCGCGTGACAGCTGCACTGCTAAAGCCAGGGTAATTATGCTGCATTAGTGTAGAGCGCTTAGAGACTTCTGATAAAGTAAGTGTTAGGTGCTATATAAGCAAGTATAATTATTATAAAGATATCCAATACTATTGTTGTGGTTGTCATTATTTAATATGTCTTTCTCTCTCCCTTTTTTTCACAGATTGTTCTAGATTCCATAGATTACGTCAGTACACAACTCATGCTGCATACGATTCATAAAGGTTTACTTTCAAATTCGGACAAGTTTGTCGCCATCAGATGTAAGTAACTCCATTCTTTCCTGCCAGGGTTGCCAATTTGAGAATTTATGTTTGAATTAAAGATTAAAATGTATACATGTTAATGCTCTATAAGGATAATAAATATGGTTTAAATCAAGTAATGCAACCATAAAGGTTAACTTTCAAATTTCGGACAAGTTTATGGCTCTCAAAGGTGAGTTACTTCATTCTTTTCTGGCTAGGGTTGTCAGTTTGAAGCAAAAAATTGCAATGAGAATTTATGTTTGAATTAAAATTAGAAAAAATTAAAATAAATGTATTTATGTTACTGCTTGAAAAGGATAATAAAAATGGTTTGAATCAAGTAGTACAACCATAGAGGTTTACTTTAGAAATCGGACGAGTTTATAGCTCTCATTTTTGAGTTACTTCATTCTTTTCTGGCTAGGGTTGTCAATTTGAAGCAAAAAATTGCAACAAGATTCTCTGTTTGAATTAAAGATTGAAATCAAATCGATTAGATACATGTTTTATATTAATGCTCTAGAATGATTATAATAGGGTTTGAATCAAGTAATATAAAAAAATGTTACTAAATTATTTCTTGATATTCCATTTATTTCTGAAACCCATCTAGTAATGGAGCTAATTAACAGTCTAATTTTATTTAATGACAATGTGAACTTCACAAATGAGCAATTATGCACACACGATAATTGGACTGTAAAAATCGCTTCAAATTACTAGTGTGATAAGTTCTGTTAGTGCAGAAGAATATTCCTTTAAAATGCATATCCACCCCTGACTGGATCACATGGTTCTTGGTTTGAGTCCTGCCGCGGCACTAATGTCCTTTGGCAAGCCATTAATCTACATTTGCCACACTCCACCCAGGTGATGTAAATGGGTACCTGGTACCTGGCAGGAATTAGTTTCTTGGAATGCTAGAGTGCCAGCCAAGCTAAAGCAGGGGTAATAATTGTGGAGCACCAGACATAAGTGCTATTACAAGAACTGACTGTTATTATTATTATCATATTTTTCTTCTTTTTCCAGCAATGGAGCTTATCGAGAAGCTCATGATGGTCGACAACAACCTGGACCTGTTCCAGCGATGCTTGGAACCCACCATCTATGTCAAGATCGTCACCCTCCTCACCATCCACGACATCCAGCTTCTCCTGGGGGCGCTAGAGGTCATGCTGGTCATGTCGGAGAGGGAGGAACCCTTCTGCACCCGCCTTTCAAGTGTCCATCATAGCATAGGTCAGTAACAATGTTTTATTTTTATTTATTTATTCGTTTTATTTAAACAGGGTTACTCTCTCAGTATTAATACTGTTTTTCTGTGAGGCCCTGTACACAAACAAGAGTACAAATACATGAAATAACAAATAATGTTAAAGGTAATACAAAGTTTTGGTATGGGGTCATGAATTTTGTTCAAATGAACATATTGGAAGTATATGCGATCCTACAATATTCAATGATCGTTCTCGCGGTTGAAATGGAGTCTTAAGTGATGAAATTGTAAATAATTAACTCTTCATGTTGTATAGCTCCCTCTCAAGGTAAAGATATTAATTTAACTATAAAACAATGTTTCTTGACTATAATCGGCCGATTGGCTATTCCGTTTGGAAATTATATATCACAACTACATATTCTGAGATTTTCATGGTCACAGCTACCATTGTATGGCCGTAGGCGCTATTTGAAAATTTATCAAAATTTACCGGGAGCACCGGTAAATTTTGACATTCAATTTTTCTCGAAAGCAGAAGTGTTTTAGGAGCTAATTTTTCTAGTGTTTATAATACATCCACATGGGCATCCAAATATATCAAAATTGTAAAGAATCAATATCCAGCGAATTTTCAAAATTTACCAAAACTTTGTATTACCTTTAAAAGACGTATACATGGTTTTATATATATGAGGGTTATTTATTTGTTTTGTTTATAGTTATTATATAACCTGATGTTGTTGAAAGTATGGATGTAATGTGTGATTCTGGTGAATGTGTCTCGTGCCACACATCCCATTTGTCCCATTTTATTTATTTAAAAAAAAAGTATCTAGTAATCTGACCACTTGCTGATTTGGTTTGATTTTTAAAAACAAATGTTTAGGTATCGTTGCCATTAATTGGTCAGTTGTATTTTCAAGATATTTTTAGCTGGAATTAATAGATGGGATTTGTTATGTTACTGCTCCAATAATGAAACATTGTCGTAAAGTGCAGTTCAGATAATCCCACATTTGCCTCAACATTTGTTATGGCTTTATTAGGCCTGAGTCAAAACGGTTCCTAGCCCGGTCCCCGACCGTCGCGCCGAAACACGGGTTTGAATATTTGAGTTTCGGGTTTTTCAAAATTAAATTTCACACTGATATTTTGAAGAAAAGAGAACAAAAATATGCAATTCACAAACTTATATTTCAATTTAATTCAACATTTTAGTCTTGTGTCTGGGACTTTCTTAACTTGCTCAGTCTTCAGTGGGTCATATTTCCACTTCCGTTTCTGAACTCACTCGGTACCACGCACGAAACGTGATTCCTTTCTTGCAGCCTCAATTTTAGAGCGATAAAAACAACTACCGTCAACTGAAACGATATACATTTATTTTTTAAAGCATCTTAATTTTTCCTTCGCATTATTAGATCAGCAACTTAGTCTTAACTCCCGCCGCTGCATGCACATGATTGTTAGTGTCAGTGGTGAAAATTTCGGGTACCCGGTCCCCGCCCGAAACTTTCAAGTCAAACCCGGGTTCGGCAAAGCCCGTGATGACTCAGTCCTAGGCTTTATTTTTGTCTGTAATATAGGTAGTGTAAGATTTGCACTTTGCTTGTAGGTTTAATAGGTTCTTTGGAATAGTTGCCAATATGAAATGGTAAACGAAGATGCTTGAGAGATCAACATTTCTGTTTATACCACCAACAATAATGGTTTGTTTGGAGCTTTACCAATGATATTTTTTCTCTAAACAGTTGAGATAGATGCAGACTTCACCAAGTTTTTTGGTATCAACATGAAATATTGAATATTCAGTAATGTTTTTAAAGCAACTCTGTAACATTGTCTCATATTTTGAAACAAAATCCTGGAATTAGCTCATGCTGCAATCATAATTGTTAACCTTTTAGGTCAGTCAGGAACCCCATGACTTTTACAAGCCAATCTCCTGTCTGATTATCAAGATATTTATGATTGGAAATCAGAATATCTTTTTTTGTTTTCCTAAAAGTTTTCATAACACTACAGTCTATGGGGGAAAATGAGTATGGTAAAACATGTTACTCATTTTTTAAATACTTTTTTGAGGCACTTCGTGATCATTTTGAAGCTTTAATATTACACCATATCACAGACACTGATAACACGTAGGGGCATGCATCTCAGATTTAACATTATTAAACGATGCTTTTAAGTAGTAACCGGAACTCCTTTTGAAGCCTTTGCCACACATCCCCTCAACACTTTGAAATCTGATCTCACCCACTACAGATGTGCTGGTATGCCTTATAACATTGGACGCCCAGTCATTAGGCGCTGATGCCTTCGTAGGGATCAAGATCGTCGACCATGTTCCGGACGGCATCCATCACCCTATCGTTACCATGGGCAGACCGGGGATGACGACGCCCAACAACGCCCCTCCTCAACCCCCGGCCAAGCTCCACACCCCTCCAGCAGCAGCTCAGCAACCAAGTAAGTCACAACCAGGCCTGATAATTACCCAATTTAAATTGGTTCCCTGATATTTTTTCCCTATTTTTTCTTACAAATTTTCTTTCTCAAAAGGGGGGGAATGTTATTAAATGCCATTTTTTCCCACAAGTCCTTTTTTTTCTTTACCCGAGGGGGGAGGGTAGGGTGGGTTGAGGAAATCACCCCTGGTTACAACTCAAATTCCATTGTTTCATTTGGGGGTATGATAGCATTTTCGACAAGCAAGAGCAAGACACTATGTCCAAATGGACATGCTGTACAAACCGTGTAGAGAAGTTACTATCATTTTACATAAGTAAGATTATCTTTACCGGGTATTCTTATTCTAGTTAAAAAAGAAAATCTATCGGTCTTTCATTGTAGCATATTTTGAATTGTTAATCTTATGTTAGGAAATGATCAGAAGAAGTTTAACACTTGCCCGCACACAATGTGTGCACAATCTCCACTCCCTGGGGAGCATTCCAGCCAGGCGTTACTTGATCCTCAAGACTGTTTGACCAACAATGATGTTCGCATCCTAACGGGTACACATTTAACACCTGGGTGGAGAGTAGCAAGTAAAAGTTACGGTAATATCTTGCCAAAGGATATTAGTGCCATATTTACACATACATCCCTGTGTTGTCTTCTTCCTAGGAACTCTTCTAATGTCTTCAAACTCCTCGGCGTCACCCACCCCGCCCCCACCAGCCCAGGGAGGTCAGGCCAGGGAAGCCGACATGGAGAATTTAGCCTGCCAGTGGTAAGTTACACTCCATGGGAGTATTTCACAAAGATCCTTTTAAAGTCAAACTTAACTCTAAGTTGGACTTAAACATTATGGAGAGCCATTTGTTGCCTTAAAATAAAATATATTCAAAAGCAAGAATTTAAGTATTTTAGACTTTTCTTCATTTCCACATCAAGAACATGAGATCTCCTTGATAATAGAAAATACGAATGATTTGAATCAACATTTTATGCCTTTTAAAATAACTTTTACAAAACATTTTCAAAGATGCTAATGGCTTTCCATAATTGTTAAGTCCCAACTTAGAGATAAGTTTAATTTAGGATCTTTATGAAACCCCCCCACCCCCGGGCATTGTTTCATGAAACCGTCATAGGTACAAGTTCACCAACATTCCATTAAAAGGCGTGTTAGATTTAATACACACGCTTCAATGGTTTGTCTGCTAACTTGTTCTTATAATGGTTTTGTGAAAAGCCCCCTGCATCATAGCCACTATTTAATCCATTCCATGCTTACATACTTATGTGAATTATTGTTGTATTTTGATCACTTTTGGTTAATAAAATTCATTTACTCATTCAATCTTTCTTCCACTCATTCATTCATGCAGTCATTCTGTCATGAATTCATTGATTCATTCGTAATGTGTTCATTCTATTCATTCTTTCATTTAACTATTTCACTCTTTCCTTCTTTTCTTTGCATAACTCCATTCATTTTTGTTTTCTTTCTTTCATTCTCTCATTCTTGTATTCATTTATATTTCATTCCTTCCATCCGCCCATTTATTCATTCAATCAATCTATCACTTATTCATCTTTCATACATTCTTTCATTCTCTCTTTCATTCATTAAATTGTTCATTCCTGCCATCCATCCATCCATCCATCCTTCTATCCATCCATTTATTTATTCCTTTGTTATTTCATTTCTTTCCATTTACTTCAGGTTGGGTGCACATTACGACACAGACCCGGTGGCATCAATCACCAACATAGACCTCTTTGCAGAGTACCTGTCGGTTTGCGGTAAGATCATGGGCCGAAACATCCTCAACTCAAACGACTTCATGAGATGCGTCAAGTAAGTGACTTAAACTCTAACCCCTTGGAACCGCTCAAGCCATTTTTATAAGAAAATAAACAGAACAATCATTTAAGGGACTTGGTAACATTGTTAAGATGAGAGGAAATGGTGCTAAGGTAGTGACATCAATGCTAGATGTATAATTAAAGATAATCTTAAAGTTTGAGGGAATACAGACCATTATTAAAGGTAAAGACCAGTAATGGTCATGCGATTGCATTGTGAAAGAAACGTTGTGGAATCGATCAGAAAAGGTCGATCATCTAGCATCTAGCATCTGCAAGGTTCTGGAATCATCAAAATGATAAGAAATTTGGCTCATTCTTCGTAAAATTTACAAGCACTATACACAGAAAGATGTATATGGGACTACCCTATCTCTCTCACCAGACCATGAGAGAAATAAATTTACCAAATATATGAATTAGTAGGCGGTTTCCCGGCAAATTTGTTATCATCATGTATTAGTCAAAACATATTCTTTCACATGATTGGTGATGAGAGCTTCCATTTCATTTTTTGAAATTGGGGCGTTGCCAATACTGGTCTTTACCTTTAAAGTCTATGCGAATCTCAATTTGGGAGTTTGGTCAGTGGATTGTGACATAGTCGTGGATAACTCTCGCGATTGTCGTGAATTTTTTTTTCTCCCCCTAAGTGTCTTCCCTTTTTAGGGCATTACTCAAATTATGGTATGGATATTGACCCTCCTGAATCATACATTTTTTTAAAATTGTAACTTTAGTCTTTTTTTGTGTTGGAACAAATAAGAAAGTTATCCGCCACTACAGCACAGAGACGTTACAGATTCAGCCAATTTGAAAAGCCAATACTTCTAGTGAATACAACTTTTACAAATTCATATCATTCTCATTTTTTGTCCGATTTCATTCAAACTGTCACCAGTCTACTTCTCTGATATAAATAATAATAATAATAGTGTAAACTCATAGAGCACACGCATCATCCAGGAATGCTTATGACGCTAGCTCAACAATAGTTCTCTTCAATACAAGTAAAGTAAATGTTTATTTGATAATAGAGTTATACCTTTTTTCCTCTTGAGAAGTTTACTATCAAGGTTGGATTTCCTTTTAATGCTGGTTTATGTTTATTTTCTTTTTCAGGATTGTCTTCCCAGCAGTAGAGGGCAAGAAGGCAGATAGTGAGGCAGGTCCTCAGTTCCTTATCGCCGGCATCAAAAGAAGGCGTGTCCCGTTGCCATGGAAATGGCAAGCAAATCAGAGTGCACCTTCTCCTGGAGGTGAGTGTTCCTTCCAAATTTTGTTCGAAAGGAAACAAATATTCTAAATGCATAAGATACCGTTGAAATAACAAGAAACCTCCTCAAATTCTTTATGCCAGCCGGTTTAGGCACAAGGACCTTTTAACAAATTGGAGAAAAGTAGTTGTTGTAATTTAATAAGTTTAGGCATTGACTTTCGGGAATCTGGACCATTTGGCAAATATGTGAGTATCACGCACTCAAAGAAAAAATGGTTCGACAGTACAATGTGGGCTTCAGTTGAGAAACGTGTAAGTTTAAATAGCCAATTCTTCAATTTGTTCCCAATTCAACTTTTTTCTTTGCACTTTTCTTTGTACAACAGATCCTTATTAAGATAAGTCTTTTAGAATATGTTGTAGTTAAACTTTTCTTGTGTTGGTATTCATATTTTCCTTGTACTTTCTAACTATTGCAGGAAATATGGCAGCTTCAGCCATGATTGCTAGGATGGCCCAAAGACACTCTCCATCTCCCACGGTCTCACCAAGCCCTCCTCCTCCCAAGGGTGGCATCTTCCACCAGGGTGTTCCCCAGGGGGTTCCCCAGAGACAGTTGGTTGCACCTCCTTCCGGACCAGCTCCGGTTCAGCTGCCTGGTCAAGTCCACGGACAAATACCAGGACACATCCATGGACCGTTGATTCAGCCTCATGCTCCCCCCAATGGTCAAGGGCCCACTCCTGGACAGATTCTAGGACAAACTGGACAGCTGCCATCTCAGATACATATTCATACACCAGGTGGCCGGCAAGTTGGTCAAGCGGGGCCAGTGATGGCTCCTAGGGCTGTCATGCCCAACACCCAGGGGCTAGTCATGCTACCGCAGGTAATGCAACAACCAGTGCCAAGTATAGGACAAATGCCTCAGCAGGGAAGCTATCCTATGGGTGAGAAACAGCTACAGCGAACAGAAGTACAGCAGCAGCAGCAACAAGCTCAGGGAGCACCATTGCAACAGCCAGTACCACATTCGTCTCAGGGAGAAAATGTCAGCGTTGCGGACATCATTGCAGGAAACATGAGAGTCCAGCAACAACAGTTGAACTTTGGCTTGCAACAATCCAATGGCAAGCCTTTTAATGGACAAATGGGCTCAGCTCAAGTATTAAATGGACCTCAGAACTACGTTGGGACACCCACAACAGTTCGATCAAATGTTCCAGTTGCGCCCAGTCTTGTTGGTACTGTAGCACAAGTTGATAGTAGTATGCCTAGAGGGATTCCTCAAAACGCCAGTGTACCGTCAACAGTTCATCAACTCGAGCAGGGAGATGTAATTTCTGTGCCGACCGGAAACGGACAACACCATATTCAATCTGATACAAACTCAGAGTCAAGTATTGAATTGAACTCTAAAAGTAAGAGCAGAAGTCGAAGCAACAGTGGGAAATCGGGAAGGAAAACCCCATCAAGACAATCAAGCAAGAGTCCAAGCAGGGGAGTGGAGAAGTCCCCAAAGCCTTCGGCTGAGGATACTTCCACAGAGAAGTGCAAACCCCCTCTTAAAGTGTCACTGCCAGATGGTGAGGTTAGAATAGAAAAGATTCCCAATATGCATGCTGTGGGGGTAGATGAAGACGATGAGGATGCAGAGGACAGGACAGATCTTGCGGAAGGAATCGTTCGCCAGATTGCAGGTTCCCCAGTCCTCAACCAGAGTTCCTGCGACGTTCCGATGGATGAAACTGAGAGCATGTTGTCAGAGGCAGATACCATTGAGGATAATGGATCTCAGACACCGAAGATAAACGGGGAGACGTCAACGCCCGATCTGCCTCAACCGCAGCGAATGCAAGGACTTGTTACAACCATGCCAGAATCTTTTGCTCATAGTCCAGCAGGTGTCTTCAGCCAACCGCAGCAGGCTCAGGTTACCCAACATTACCAATTAGCGAACAGCAATACACAGCCTGGAACAGCAGGAATGGTGACGCAGTCCCAACCGCAGCAACAGTATGTCATTCAACATCAGATTCCAGCACAAACTGTAGTCTCAAGAGGTATGGTCAATGTCCAGATGCATAGTAACCAGCCAATGCTGCAGACACAGGCGGGAAATATGGTCCAAACACATCCGGTAAGCATGCAAGCTGGAACTGTGGTCGGGAACCCTCAGGGGGCGGTCATCCAAACTCAAGGTGGGAACTTTGTTCAAGTGCAACCGCAAATACAAATGCAGGGCCACCAGACTGTCATCCATAACCAGACCAACTTCCAAGGACAGCAGTTCCAGACGCAAGTGCCTCTGCAAGTGACTTTATTACAGCAGCCTTCAGGACAAGGTCAGGTTCAGCAGCAAGTCCAACAGCAGCAGCTCACTGTGGTAACGGGTGTCCAACATTTTCAGCCTGGTCAGACAATGATCATGACCAACAGTAAACAGCAAGGAAACTTTGCCCAGGCTACCATTCTCTCCCAGAATCCTGGCCAGCTTGTGGTGCAAAATGTGAGTGGCCCTCCAAGAACAGGACCAAAGCCAATCTTACCACAACCACCACCAGTGTCTACCATGGTTCAGGGCCCAAGACCTATACTCCCACAACCGTCACACATGCAAGGGACTCAAAATTTCCAAATTGCAAGGCCCATTCAGCATCATCAGATCGCCCAGGTTCAAGGGAACCCTCAAAATGTGCAGATAGCACACTTCCCGGGTATGCAGAGGTTACAGGGCCCCTTGAGCCCTACAAACAGGGACTCGCCTCTTATTAAGAGGTTGCTTCAGCAAGGACCAGCTCTTCAAGCCGCAGCTGGACAGCCGCAGCAACTGCAGGTGATACAGCCTCAGCAAGGCCAGATAGTGCTCAATGCCATTGGGCAGTCGCAAGGCACCCCTATGACCGTTCAAAAGCAAGGACAGACCATGCCTTTCTCCAATGTTCAAGTAGTCACACAGTTCTCACAGGGCATGACTGTCCAGTCCGCTCCAACCATTGCAAACATTCCACAGATCCAACTTCATCACCAACCCATCCTGCCAGCCCCACCAGGCACCACAAGCCCCAACATGAACATGAAGGATACCAAGTCCAAGAAAAACCACAAATCGAAACATAAAAAGAAAGATAAAGACAAGGACAAAGAGCGAGACAAGAACAAAAATGGTAGCATGAAGGAAGATCAGAGCAAATTTGTGGATGGCCAACTGGCTGCAAATGGTGAGAAGGAAAGCGGCAAAGGCAATTATTCGGTCAATGTGATATCAGAGGATGGGGATAAGAAGGTTGTAGGTGTTGTTTGCAATGGCTTGCCTGTACCTGTAGGCCCAAGGACTGATGTCAATGAATGCAATAACTCTGTAGATTCTCTGAGTCAAGACACTCTTACCAAGCAAGGACTGGCAAATGGTTATATGAACGACAAACTCCATAGCGGGATCAAACTTGCCAAGGATGGCATAGCTTCCAAAGACATTGAATCTCTCCTCAAGAAAACCCCTCAAACGATTGGCGATAAAGTGGACAGTGTTGTGGAACAAATGAAAAGGGACAAGTCTTCTTCAGCGGAAAATGGCATTATTGCTGACAAGTTGGGAAAACCTTGTTTGAATCATGTTATGAACGGCGATATTGGATCGCACACAGAATCCCCCTTGCACAGAGACCCTTATGACAGTAATAACACAGTGAGTGATAGACTCGATAAGCTCTTTTATGGAGCCGTACCAAACCTTAGCCAACCTAACATTCCAAACACCAGTACTCCTAACCCCAAGTCGCTTGTGGCTTTCTGTCATGAGATACGCCCCAGTTTTCCCAGTACCGTGCCTTCGGTCACTGTTGGTGCAGTGGCAAATGCTAATAATAACAACCAGCAGAACTCTTGTCAGTCAGTGCCTATCCCCACCTCGCGGTCTGGTGACACCCAGACAAGCTCAGCTGCCTCAAACAGGACTCAAAGCTCCGTCAATCAGACAAGCATTTCAGAGGCAACCGCAAGGACAGCCTCTGCTTCCTCACAAGTGGCGACATCCGCTCCTCCAGCATCAACTACCTCAGCACAATCTTCCTTGCCTCTGCCAGCGCAGCAGCCACCGTCTCCTTTAACTGTCCAAGTCCCTAGCCCATCCACTGCCTCCCCATGCTTCAAGCGACCCATCGATGATGTCCTATTGTCTCCAGACGCGAAGCAATCGGCGACATCGAACCCAGCAGCCTCTCCAACAACTCCTGCTCCTACTCCTCCTTCACCATCAACACCGCGTTCCAGTAAGAAGAGGAGACATTCGTCATCGTCGTCAACGTCGAGTTCAAGTCGGAAGTCGAGTAGCACTAGTGGGAAATCAGCGCCTGCGGTTCAGAAGTATGTCTGCGAATGGAAGGGGTGCAGTAGGTGAGAAACGGATTTCTTTTATTTCTTATTTCTCTTTTTTCTCCAGTCAAACCTGCTTTAGTGACCACCTGTCTACATAAACCACCTGTCTATAAAGACCACATTTTTTGTTTCCCTTGAAATTGTTTTCTCATTGAAACATGTACTAAAGTAACCTGTCTACAAAAAACACTTTTTGTGTTTCCCTTGTTCGGTCGCTATAGACAGGTTTGACTGTATTTTGTCCTAACCACATTTTGCCAAATTAAACCATCAGTGAAATCGTAATGTATTTTTGTTATATCCATTGTCTCAAGTTCAACCCAAAGTATGAGTATGTTCAGGTGTTTGTACATTGTAAATGTATGATCTCTTGAGGTTAGTGCAGATTTGGTGATACGACACATGGTCTGGTGAAATTTGCTTCCTTATCAGTTTCCTACACTAAACCAGTCACTATCTTTAACTCTGGACCAAATACACTATACCTAACTTTACCCCTTGCCCTTAACCTAACCCGAAACAAAATTGCAATTTGACCCTTGACCCTTGACCCTTGACCCTATTTATTTGACAAACTAGAGCCAGGAGCAAAGGTTGCTGAAGAACGTCCCGGGATCTCAAAAGGAATTATAGAATAGGATCGAATCGCCATCTTTCATCGGAAATCAGATTTGTTGCAATTTTTAATATGTTGCCAATTTAATGATTCTATAAAAGCTCTTAAAATCTCTTCCATCAAACAAGACTTGGTAACAATGAAAATGAGTACCATTTGGGCCAAAATATTATCAATCTTACTCATGTATCGGTTGTAGTTTTTAGGATTCTGAATGAGAAACTATGTGAGGCAGGAGATCAAAATGAAATTTGGTGTGAATCAAGTCCTGTGAATTTGGAAATAAATAGAATTTGACGTTTGTAGAGTGTTACAGCAAGTTTTTATTTGTTTTTTTGTATTTTCTGATCCACAGAAAACTGGGGTCTGGCAAGGCTCTGCACACGCATACGTGCATGGATCATATACTCAGCATCAACTACAGGGGTATCTGTGAGTGGGAAGGGTGTGATCGCATACAGAGACAGAGATGGTCCGTTGTAAGCCACATCATGGTGAGTCATTACAAAAGCGTTTCTTTTTTCTATCTTTCTTCTTTCTTTGATTTCTTTTTTTCTTTTTTCTCTTTCTTTTTTCTCTTTCTCTTTTCTCTTCCTTTTTTCTCTTTCTCTTTCTCTTTCTCTTTCTCTTTTTCTCTTTCTTTTTTTCTCTTTCATTTTTTACTCTTTCTTTTTTTCTCTTTCGTTCCATCTTTCCTTCTTTCTAATTTCCTTCTTCATTTCTTTCCAACTTTCTGTTATTTTTGTTATATTTCATACTATTTCTCTCTTTTTCTATCTCATCTTTGTATCCTTTCTCTGTATATTGCTTGTCCTCTCTCTCTCTCTTGTGAAATGGTTCTTGCTTTTTATCTTTACACTTTCTAATTTATCTGTCTGTTTTCTCTCTGTGACTCTTTCTCTTACAAAAAAATTGACACTCTTTTTTCCCCTTTATTTATTTATAACTTCTCTCTTTGTCCTTGTGAATAATGATAATATGTGAAAAGGGAATTTAAGATCACAGAGCAATATTCTCAAAGTTTGACAGAAATAAAATATCTTTACCTGAATTGTATTTTTGTACCTGCTACCTGTTACCAAGAAATTAAAAAATTGTAAATTAGATTCCTCACCTGCATAAATCATCCGTCTCAGCCACTCATATCAAAATTCTATCAGATTTGACGCTGGAAAACTGGGCTATAAAAACTGAAGATCAAATATACAGTTCTTGTCAGAACTCTCCCCACGAAAGATCTTTTAAAAACTATTACATCTCGCCAAGAAAGAATATCTCAGTCCTTATAAGGACTATACACATGGTGTATCCATTTAAGTTCTCCCAACTCATCTACCTCACTTTGCAATCCTTAAAGGTAAAGACCAGTTCTGGTCATGCGATTGCATTGTGGAATCAATCAGTAAAGGTTGATCATCTAGCATATAAGTATTGCTGTGCACTGCAAGGTTCTGGAATCAACAAAATTATAAGAAATTTGGCCCAGTCTTGGTAAAGTTACAAGCACTGTACACAGAAAGATGTACATACCTGTAGGAATACACGATATCTATCCAGGCCGGAAAAATATGATAATTTACCAAATGTATAAATTAGTAGGCGGTTTCCTGGCAAAATTTGTGTCATCACTTATTAGTCCAAAACATATTCTTTCACATGATTGGTAATAAGAGCTTCCATTTCATTTTTTGAGAGGGGGGCATTTCCAAAACAATATACCTTTAAAGAAAATTTGTTCTATCTGATTTGTTAACCCCTTGTCTCTCATCACCTTTACTCTCCAGGACAAGCACTGTTCCGAGCAAGCCGTTCAAGCGTCGATGGATAAGCGAGCCCAGCGTGCAGCCCAGCCTACCCCTCCCCCATCACAGGACTCCTCTCCTCAGCCTCCACCCATCGTCTACAACGCACATACAGCTTACCATGCAATACGTAGGAGCCTCAATACACCTTCACTCAATGAATTCTTGGTAAGAAAATCAGTTGTAGATAATTAAAAATATTGAAAAATGATCTCATCTGCTAAGGACCCAAACACCCAGGCATTTATGTTAAGAGAAACTTTCTTATAGAAAATTTAATAGATCACCAAAAGAAAGATTTTTTTTTTTTTTCATAATTTTTTTGATGGACCTCTCTTTTGGTAAAATTCTATTGTTGCCGCCACATATTAATACTCTGATTAACTTTACAATATATTTTGGTCCCTCTCAGTTTAATAATTATTTTCTTCATGAAGTCATATTTATGCAATAATATCTTTTCCTTCTTATTACTTCGAAAAGCAATAGGAAAATATACTTTGTGGAAAGAGGGTAATTTTGGACATGACATGATCAGAACTGTAAGCAGGACTGCTGTCTTGACTGAACTTAACTGCAGTAGCTCGTTATCCATTATTCATGAATAGAATCACCATCAATAGAATTACATTTGTAGTAAAAATATTATAACTTGTCTTACTATCTACAAATTTCATGATATTATAAAACATTTTTTTTAAACCTATGTTTTGTTACTGCAGGGAGAAAATGAAGGACCTGTCACTAAGAGTATACGCCTCACAGCAGCTCTGATTCTCAAAAACATAGCAACACATTCTGCGGTTGGAAGAAGGTAAGTTAACTGGCATCAATTTGGCTTTATTTCATCATAAATTAAGGATAATACAGTCAAACCTGGTTTAGGAACCATCTGTATGAACAGATCACTCGTCTATAAAGACCTCATTTGTCATTTCCATTGAATATGGTTTCTCATTGAAGCCTGTACTAATTGAACCATCTGCCTTTATGGACCACTTATCTTGTAACCCTTGAGCAGTCTTTATATACAGGTTTCACTGTAGTTTAGATTGTGGCTTTTGTATGCGATAGGGTCTCGGTAGGTATACATTGCATATTCATTTAGATGTCTTTATATATATTTAATGGCTTCCTGCCATTCCTTATGTTGAGGAAAGATTCTTAATTTTAGAACATATTTCACTTTCTCTGAAAGTTTTAAAAATCTGAGATACATGGCCCTTAGTGTTATCAGTGTGTTGAAGCCCTACAAAAATTGTGCTTGCCTCAAAAATTTAAAAATCTTGAGTGACAGGTCTTACAATTAGACTGATTTTTATTTCCAATCTTGTAAAATTCATGGGATTCCTGACTGACGTTAAGGATTATAATTATGATTGCAGCATGAGCTAAATCCAAGATTTTGTTTAGAATCTGAGGCAAATATACCCAATCCCTTTAAAATACCTTTAAAAATACACTGTATTCCCCATTTAATTTTTTATTTAGATTCTTAAATGTTTTTCTGTGGAAGTTTTTTTATCGTTTTGACATTTGTACCCATGTTTTATCTTGGCAGCGAAATCCGAAAGCATGAGCTGCTCTTAGCAAGCCTGGCGATCAGCAACACCGAATCCTCCACAACACTGGCCAAGTGCTTGAACAAACTGGACCTGGACTCGTGACACTAGCTTCTAGAACGATAAAGAATCTTGAGACAGTGAGGCCGTGCAGAAGAAACAACTCCAAAACTCTAGAAAGGCTTCAAGTGGGAAGAAGTTCCAGGAGCTCCTGTTGATATCGCTTTGCCTGAACAAATAGGCTTTGGACTCGAGACAACATGGCTCTGAGGATGACATAGCCTAGGAACAATGAGGCTATGTGGTGATAACAACTCCAGGTTTCCTGATGTCGCAGAAGTTCCTCTAGATCGATTGCTTGGAGAAGCCAGAGATGGACATTGGACATCGGCTCCTAAAATGATTAAAAAACAATGAAGGCTATGTGAGGGGGGGGGGGGATCCTTAATTCTTGATACTCAAGGATGTGAAGACCCTTGGAGGAGTACTTTTGATTAAATGCAAGAGGAGTTCAATGTTTGGTGATGCTACAGTTCCACATCCGATTTGAAGTTGCAGGATTTCTTCAGAAGGATCAGAATGTGAACTGTCTTTCAGGACTTTATTTGCATCAAGTTGAACTTGAGACTTTGTCGTTAACGATCTGGCCACCATCACTTGGATTGAGTTGGGTCTTTTAGACTAGCAGGGGAGCGTTTCACAAAACTTGTCATCAGTGACAAATGACAGTCTTTGTTATAAGCTAGTGAAATACTTGCTTCTGATTGGTTATCAGCAGATTTGTCACTGATTTTTGTCATTTGTCATTGAAAAAAAGGCTTTGTGAAACGAGTCCCAGATCTTCCATCATGAAGGGATGCCTTTACGCTGTATGCACAAAGTTCTCTCCATCAAAACTTCTGATACACCCGTTTAAATCCATGTTTGCCCATATTTGCAAATTTTTTTGTGGACTCACAAATATTTTTCAACATGCCAAGTCATGAGCTTAGATAAATTTATATCAAATCCATATTCTTAGCCTCGCTCACACCCTTAACTAATTTTGACCGTTTCCACAGCAAATTTTAAGACATAATTCCAGTGGTCTGTCATTAGTTTCAGACCAAAGAAGGGGGGGGGGGGGCATTGGGATCATCAGTCATCTGTTATTGACTAACTAAAGACTGATTTCCCATTTTCTTTGCAGTCTCAAAATAAAACTGGATTCGATTGAAGTTCCTGCTTGTGTAGTGATAATGGTGATGTGTATTCTGAACACATAAACACTTCAAAATACTTGGTGTCATTATTGATAAAAATCCAGTCTTTATATTAGTAAATGCAACTACTTTTCAATTAGAATTGGTCATTTTCAATTAAAAATTACACCAGTCTTGTGAATTGGAATTGAACATTGTTGGAAATATTTTGCCAAATATCCAGTGACATATCGGGCCACTTTGCCCCTTTAGCAATAATTCTTGAGAATTGTATTGGCCCAGCAGAACACATCCTGCTTTTGTCTCCAAACTCCTTCCAATTTGGTTATATCATTATATATTCATTGTTTTTTTTTTCATACGTCCTCCTATGACAAATGGAGTTGTGGCGATATCTTATGAAAAGTTAACTCTGTATTAAGTTGCATACAGCATTGGAGTAACAGTAAGCATTAGTTCAAGAGTACCTTTTGGGTCTTTTTTAAAGAGAAGGATTTCTTACATCGGAGTCGGGCTAACTCGCCCCGCGGGACATCTCGCCCCAGCCTTTTAGGCTGGGGCGAGATGTCCCGATATGATTAATCGATCGAGAGATACCAATGTGTATATGTTTGTGCTCATTGTGACTTAATAATGCCATTTCCAACCACAATCTGCAATGGAATTGTGTTATACGATACTATTGAAGACAATCTATAACTTCTCTTTAGGTAAAATGACAAAAAAATGGCATTTCGGACAATTTACTCACAGCTCGCAATTCGCATTGCCGCACGTACATTAAATGTGCGTTGTATCGACTCGGACCACTGAAATTCGAGCAGTTTTTGTCAGTAAATCACTGCAAAAATATCATTTTCATAATGTATGAAGGTCTATTTTTGATTCCTGGTATAGATCTTCATTTCGTTATTGAGAAGTCGAATGTACTACATTTTAGACGAGATGGCTGATGTTTGTTCACATTCTTTCGTCATGGCCGTAAATTAGCAGACTACTGTTGTGCACCGCGCAGCAGCTCATCGCTCAGCTCAGTGTCCAGCTAGCAGTACAGCGCCGCCGCCGCCGGGCGGGTCGGCGGGGGAATTCACTGACTCGGCATCCGTACCCGCTGCACTGCACTGCCCAATTTGATCGAGTGAGTAAACTAATCGAACTACAGTAAGGTCCTACATTCATCTAGATCTATATCTACTATATTATCATTATTCATTCAGAGTAGAATATCCAATTTGATTGAGTGAGTAAACTAGACCACTGTGTAGCTACATCATCTTTACTACTAGCAGAGGCGGCGGAGCGACTTCCAAAGTGGGGGGGGGGGGGGGGGGGGCACACCAACAAAAAAGGGCACTTTCTGGAAAAAAAGGGCACCTTCAAAGGGAAATCTCAAAGGGAAAATATACAATTTGTTAGACATTGGTATATACACCTATATTGTGATTACATTATCGGGGATGATTTCAATATTTGTTTTTATTTATACATCATATAAGATTTTGCGTATCATCTTTGCAGTTGAGTGTGATGGTCTAAAAATTCATTTGCGAGCGAGCAAAGCGAGCGAGAATTCTTTTTAAAGATTTATGAGGTCGCAGTGCAAAAAAATACATCTTATAAAGAGGAATGACCCAATCCTGATGGGGTTATATAGGCACATTCTCATAACGGAAGACTGAAAAGATCTTTGATAAGTTACATAATTATAACATCTATAACTTGGGGCCTTGGGGGAAATTGCTTTTAGTCGCTTGAAATTAGGGGCACGTTTGATGATGAGAGGAAAAGGGGACACTTATCGAAAGGGTTAAGACAGTTATTAGAAAAGAAAAGGAGCATGTGTCGGAGTACAAAGGCTAATTATCAGAGGTGAAAATGGGGCACTTCTTACACCTAAAAAAAGAGGCATGCACCAGGGATGAAAAGGTAATGGGCATTTGTCGATGGAAAAGAGGCGTCCATTAGATTTTGATAGGGGGCATTTATAAGAAGTGAAAAGGGGCATTTATGAAAAAGGGATAGGGTCTTTATTAGAAAAGAATTTGGGCACATATCATTGTTAAAAGGGTAATGAGAAGGGGAAGTGGTTCTTATTAAAAGGGAAAAGAGGCACATATTAAAATAAACGGGGCACTTATCAAAGACGAAAAGGGGGTAATTATGAGAAGGAGAAGGGACACTTATAAGGAAAAAAAAGAGCATTTATTGGGAAGGAAAAGGGGGACGTGTCAAAATAAAAGGGGCATTTATAAGAGATGAAGGGAGCACTTATCAGGAGGGGAAGGGGTACTTGTCAAAGTAAAACGAGTATCTCTCAGAATTAAATAGGGTCATTTACAAGGGATGAAAAGGGGCACTTATGATAATGAAAAGGAACTATTTTCATAGATGAAAAGAAAAAGGGGCATTTATGAGAAGGGAAAAGGGCTCTTCTTTAAATGGGGGCACTTATCATAAGCAAAATGGGCACTTATTAAAAGGGAAATGGGGCACATGTGTAAATATAAGGTGCGCTTATCCAAGTTAAAAAGGGGAAGGGGCACTTTTTACAAAGGAAAAGGGGCACTTGTCAAGGCAAAAAAAGGGAACCTCTCAGATTTAAATAGGGCAATTATCAGAGGTGAAGGGGCGCTTATCAAAAGTGAAAAAGGGGCGCTTCTCGTATCTAAAAAGGGGAACTTACTAGAGATTAAAAAAGGCACTTATGAGAATGGAAAATGGACACTTATTGCAAAGGAAAATGGGAACTTTTCAAAGGAAAAGGGGTACGTGTCAAAATAAAAGGGGCACTTATCAGAGGTGGAAAGGGGAAGGGGCACTTTTCAAAATGAATAGGGGCACTTTTCAAAATAAAAGGGGCACTTTTCCTCTGTAAAAAGGGGCACTTGTCAAGGTAAAAGGGGCACTTTTCCTATGCAAAAAGGGGCACTTTTAGGGTACTTGAAAAAGTGGGAGGGCACTGTGCAACCCCCCCCCCCCCCGGAGCGCCGCCTCTGACTACTAGTCATTCAGGGTAGAATCTCTGATTAACATGATGATGATTAATGAATTGAAGGAATGGAATTTTTCTTTTTTCATAATCAGATATTCATATTTTACTCTTAAAAGTTAAAGACTTAATAAATAGCTATATCTAATGTTAGGGCCTATCACACGGGTCTAGCATAGTACTCTAAGCAGAGAAGTGAGCTGACGAATCGCCTTTTTTTTTTTGGAGGGAGCTGCCTCACAAAAATTCTACAAAAAAAGAATTATTAAAGGCGTTGGTTTCAAGTTTTTGTATATTTACGCAGCCCCCACCCCCTACCCCCCCCCCCCCCTCCTCCTCTATACGCATCAAAATAAAAGGGGCACTTATCAGAGGTAGAAATGGGAAGGGGCACTTAAAAAAATGAATAGGGGCACTTTTCCTATGTAAAAGGGGCACTTGTCAAAGTAAAAGGGGCATTTTTCCTATGTAAAAAGGGGCACCGCCTCTGGTGAAGTCTATTTGAGACCCTTGTATGTAGTGCGAGTTTGTATTCATGTATTCAAGATCTTTGGTCTTGTGGCGTAGTTACATGGGGCATGGATGGCAAAAAAAGGAAAAGAGAATATGGAAAAATAAAAACCTGAAGTTATTTTTTAAAGAGATAAATTGGTATAGCACAGCAGAAAGGGACTGAGTACTCTGAGTGAGACCCATCCAATCTGTCTCGATACTCCTTAATTACCAATTTTACCATGCATGCCTGTTATACTGTCTACGATCCGTGTTCAGTTCAAAACATTGTGACAAATTGGTATTGCCTATTGGCAGATTGGCCAAAATTCTCAGTGCCAGGGCTGCAAATAAGAGTCTCAAGCCAGGTTCATTTCAATTCAATTCAGTCTTTATTTCCAATCCATTCAAACAGTAACAAAACAAAGTAATAAAAGGATATGAACAAAAAACTTAAAAGCTTAACGTAAGACATAAGAGAAACGGATATAAATATGGATTTAAAATACTGATAGTTACTACAAGAATATAAAGTAGAATAGGTATTCTATTTTATAAGATAAATGATTGGAAAAAGGAATTGAAAGCTCGAAGGGCGTCAAGACTCTATAAAGAAAAGGTCTACGAGCAGGTTCGGTCCTCCGGCTTTCAGCACATAACATAACAAGACAGTTATATGACTGATATATAGCAATTATTTTAAATACAATTCTGAATCACATCATGATTAAATTCAGGTATTAATATAAATGTGAACATGAAAGTATTAGGAGCAGCATCACAATCGAAATACGAGCAGAAAGAGAAAGAAAAAGAAAGCTCAAGCTCGAAGGACTGATAAATGAGAGATAAATATAGGGAGAATTGTTAATGGTTCAATTAGGGAAAGGGGAGAGATAGAGAAGGAGAGGTGGCATAATATCCAATCAGATTATAATGCATGACAGAAAATACATCGCCATAATAATGTAGAAAAAACCCAGCATAGAGCTATACAACGGATGTCTTGACCCACATAAGGTAATAAGGTGGAAAACTTTCTAACCCAATCCCGACACATTATTTTATTATACTGGGTGGGTAGAGAAAAGGTTAACAAATAATCACAATCGCTATTAGCGCTAACAGCTGAGATGTTTTATATATTTGTATTTTTAGTATATCCGAGGACAACTAAGGGAGATGTAACATTCCATAAAGAAGACACCATTTTGCATTTGATGAGGTCTATTGAAAGATTTTAATAAGAGGCAAAGACAAATAATAGACTATAAACACAAAATATTAGATGAGAAATTGAAAAGGAAATAGGTTGAACATAAGTATTCTCATTGCAACTTGAAATCTTTATTCGTTTTATCTTTCTTTTGTTTTACCACTCATTGTCCCAATGTTTCTTAAATGCGTCTTTAAACATTAAACAGAGGGCTACACAAAATAATTTGTTTATGAGATAATGAAAAACTGAGTCTCAAATGTGAAAAGAAAACATACAATTTAAATGACAAAATCATCTCTGTTTGATCAGGGATCAGGTTCACTAGGCAAATTGTTGTCGTCAAGCAGTTCTTGAAAACAGAATCAAAGTAACAAATAATGTGTCTTTACGGGATGGTGAATTAATGCCAATTATATTTATGTAAAATAGAACTGTTTGAAATCATAATATTCGATTTACTAGTATTTTGTAAGTTAATAGTTCCAATAATAATAATAATATGGATATTTATATAGCGCCAATATCCGCCAGGCTCTGACGCTCATGGCGCTGCATATTACTATCACAAAAATATAACTTTCTTAACTAAAATAAAGTAAACTAAAACAACAAAAATTACTACGCTACATTGATATGATTAAATAGCAATGACGTTAGCTACGGGAATACGTGACCCCAATCGCAAAAAAAAATGAAATTAATGGGATTAAATTATATAAAACAATTCTAAATAGTGAGGACACGACGTCACAAACCGATAACCAAATTGGCAATTTGTGTCGTGATTTTCATTGTTCCATAGTTTTACATCATTTTTTCAAAAATTCATAACTTTCTTATCAGTAATCCGATTTTGCTCAAACTTTTTTTGATTGGTTGTACGATGTTCTGCTTCTATTGAAAGTAAGTCATTGAGTGGACTTGTACTTTAAGAATTTGTATATCATGATACTGATGACTGTGATGTTAGGTTTTAAAAATGGATTTTACTGAATTAGCTAAATGATCCCATATCGCTCAGGTCTACCATTAATTTTACCTGCCACTTAATTTGGCACGACACATTGTAAATCAGCAATCTGGGTGACGAAACAATAGGCTATGATCATCATCATCATCTCTTTCATTGACGTTGAACAATACCTATACCAATCGCGCCCTTTTGATGCGACCGGTCATTCGCGGCGCCTTCTATGAGTGATTGGGTGGCGATCACACTTTATCAGATGAGAGACAATAGACCAATCTGGACATTAGCTCCCGGATTCGAAAAGGCTAGTAGACTGTCAAATTTAAAGAAACCTGTCAGTCACTTGGCAAATTGATTGATGTATACTATAATAGTAGCTGCCGTCGAGCAGTTCGTGAATACATCCACAATGCGATAAGCATAGAATATAAAATAATCAAAGTAACAAAAAGTGTTTTATTCAGAATGGTGAAAGTATACTGTTTCAACAGTACTGTTGACTTAAAGTAGAAATTGTTTCCAGTCATTATTTTGTGAAATGGAAACTATCTGAATTCATAAAACTTACTTGTATAAGTTAATAGTTCAATTAAGATCAGTGGCGTAGGTTATTAGGGGGCACCTTTACCCCGTATAATCGAGTGGAGGGTTAGAAAAGACAAACAGATTATGGGGGAGGGGGGAGAGAATAGTTGACGTCCGGACCTTTATTTTTCCCGCAACATCTCTCCATCATCCTCGGCCCCTTAAATTTGCAATTATTTTCCGAGAAAGACTGATGCTCCATAATGATGCCGGTGCCCTATAGCTTCGCCACTGATGACGATCAAAGTTTGATATCTTGATTTTCATGGACTGTATCCTATAGTTATGAGTAATTCAGGTGTATTATACTTTGCCTTGATGATGAGAGGGATGGAGACGATGTTGATGAGAGATGCAGATGATGAGAGGGATGGAGACGATGTTGACGAGAGGGATGGAGATGATGTTTGTTGATGAGAGATGCAGATGATGAGAGGAATGGAGACGATGTTGATGATATGAGGGATGGAGATGAGAGGGGTGTTGACGATGTTGATGAGAGATGCAGATTATGAGGGATGTTGACGATGCAGATGATGAGAGGGGTGGAGACGATGTTGACGAGAGGGATGGAGATAATGTTTGTTGATAAGAGATACAGATGATGAGAGGGTTGTTAGTGATGCAGTTGATTGGAGGGATGGAGACGATGTTGAAAGGAAATTAGGCACATATTGTTCAAAGGGTAATGAGAAGGGGAAGTGGCTCTTATTAAAAAGAAAAAGAAACACATGTTAAAATAAACGGGGCACTTATCAAAGACGAAAGGTGGTAATTATGAGAAGGGGAAAGGGCACTTATAAGGAAAAAGGGCATTATTAGGAAGGAAAAGGGGGAATGTTAAAATAACGGGCATTTATAAAAGATGAAAAGAGCACTTATCAGGAGGGGAAGGGGTACTTGTCAAAGTAAATCGAGTATCTCTCAGAATAGAATAGGGTCATTTACAAGAGATGAAAAGGGGCGCTCATGAGAATGAAAAGGAACTATTTTCATAGATGAAAAGGAGAAGGGCTCTTTTTTAAATGGGGCACTTATTAAAAAGGAAAGGGGGCACATGTGAAAATATAAGGTGCGCTTATCCGAGTTAAAATGGGGGGTAGTTATTAAAAGGGGTAGGGGCGCTTATTACAAAGGAAAAGGGGCACTTGTCAAAGTAAGAGAGGCACCTCTCAGATTTGAATAGGGCAATTATCAGAGGTGAAGAGGGCACTAATCAAAAGTGAAAAGAGGCACTTCTCGTACCTGAAAAGGGGTACTTACTAGAGATTGAAAAGGGCACTTATGAGAATGGAAATTGGACACTTATTTCAAAGGAAAAAGGGAACTTGTCGAAGGAAAAGGGGCACGTGTCAAAATAAAAGGGGCACTTATCAGAGTTGAAAAGGGGAAGAGGAACTTTTAAAAAATTAATAGGGGCACTTGTCAAAGTTAAAGGGGCACTATTCATATGTAAAAAGGGGCACTTTTTACCAAGTTAAAGGGGCACTTTTCGGGTGCTTGAAAAAGTGGGAGGGGATTGTGCCCCCCTGCCCCCCGGGAGGGCCGCCTCTGGCTGGTGTGCAGTACGTGTGTCGAGACAATACTGGTTGTTGACAAAGGAGCCACCCTCAATCAATCTTCCAAAATTCATAAACTCTCAGTTTTAATAATAATTTGAATACTAAGTCGATCAGTAGATTATAGAAACGCATGAAGCTTCCAGCCCAGAACATAAGTGTGCAAATATATTTGAGGAGGGCGGGGTCAATGATAGCCTTTCCGAGCCCGAACAAAATATTAGGGGGGGGGGCTCATGATAACCGAGCCCAGCCAAAATATTGGGGGGGGGGGCTCAATGATATCTGAGCCCCTCACAAATATCGGGGGGCTCCGTGATATTATCCTAGCCTTACCAAAAATAATTGGGGGTCTGATGATATCTGAGCCCCACCAAAATATGGGGAGGAGGCTGGGGGGGGGGGGGGGGGTGCTCAATGATATCAGAGTCCCGCCAAAATATTTGGGGGTCTCAATGATATCTGAGATCCACCAAATATATTTTTTGGGGTCAATGATATGCGAGTTCCGATGTCTGAGCCCCCCCTTCCTCCCCAAATAAATATTTATAAAATGTTTATATTTGAATTGTAAGTCTGTAGGTTATAGGTATACATGAGTTTCATGCCTAGAATATAATGATTGGGGAGGAGGGGGTTAATGATATCCGAGCCCCGCAAAAAGTATTGGGGGCGGCTCAATGATATCTGAGCCCCACTTAAAATATTGGGGGCTCAATGGTATCTGAGCCCCTAAGGACTCATTGATATCTAAGCCGCACCAAAACATTGGGGGCTCAATGATATCTATAAGCCCCGCCAAAAATATTAGGGGGGGCGCAATGAGATCTGAGCCCCCCAATATTTTTATTGGGGGTTGTGCCCCCCCCCCCCCAAGCCACCCCGGTTCCTAAGCCTATGCAACAGTCTATTATATAAGAACATAACTAAGCTGTAAGCATTTTCAGATCAAGTGTTGAATTGTCGTCAAGCTGAGGCGTATTGAGCCAAATATATATATATATATATTTTTTTTTGGGGGGGGGAGGTGGTGGGGGCTGCGTAATTATACAAAAACTTGAATGACTAATAGTAATAATGATGTAGCTACAGTGGTCTAGTTTACTCACTCAATCAAATTGGATATTCTACTCTGAATGACTAATGATAATATAGTAGATATAGATCTAGATGAATGTAGTTTGATTAGTTTACTCACTCGATCAAATTGGGCAGTGCAGTGCAGCGGGTACGGATGCCGAGTCAGTGAATTCCCCCGCCGACCCGCCCGGCGGCGGCGCTGTACTGCTAGCTGGACACTGAGCTGAGCGATGAGCTGCTGCGCGGTGCACAACAGTAGTCTGCTAATTTACGGCCAGGACGAAAGAATGTGAACAAACATCAGCCATCTCGTCTAAAACGTAGTACATTAGACTTCTCAATAACGAAATGTATACCAGGAATCAAAAATAGACCTTCATACATTATGAAAATAATATTTTTGCAGTGATTTACTGACAAAAACACTGCTCGAATTTCAGTGGTCCGAGTCGATACAACGCACATTTAATGTACGTGCGGCAATGCGATTTGCGAGCTGTGAGTAAATTGTCCGAAATGCCATTTTTTTGTCATTTTACCTAAAGAGAAGTTATAGATTGTCTTCAATAGTATCATATAACACAATACCATTGCAGATTGTGGTTGGAAATGGCATTATTAAGTCACAATGAGCACAAACATATACACATTGGTATCTCTCGATCGATTAATCATATCGGGACATCTCGCCCCAGCCTAAAAGGCTGGGGCGAGATGTCCCGCGGGGCGAGTTAGCCCGGATTCCTTACATCACTAGAGCAAGACCTACAACATGATCGTAAAACACTCTTTTTGTAATGTAACCAAATCGAATGCATACGTCTTTGTGAAGTGCCTCGTTACAAACTATTTCATTCATCTGTTACGCGTAATTGTATTTCAATAGTCAGAATGGGAACTGCATACATTTGTTGTTGCTAGGTAGGACAAACGTTATGGCTTGCCCTACCTAGCAACACCTACTGACTATTCTGACTATTGAAATACAATTATTCATTACAGCTAAATGAAATATTTGTATTGAGGTACTTCACAAAGTCATATGCATCACATGAGGAAAATGGTTCATTTCATTTTTAAGGATATTCCCACTCCGCTGACGATATCCCAGATGTTCTTTTCTGTACCCCAAGTACACAATATTTTTTTCAAATGTCTTTCGATGTTGAAGAGGAGCGGTGAATGTACAAAAACTAATGTACAAAATCTTCTCCAAGTTATGGGGAATGTCTACAAGCTGCATAATGTACATATTGAACATTTCTACCATAGCACTACGACACTGGACCAAGAAGTTTTTTTATGATGACAAACGTTATGACATATGTAAGTGAAGTGTTATAGAGATAAATGTGCGTCCTCGATTTCTCGAGTTTTTTTCTGAGTTTTCTTGTGAGGAAGTGCAGCCAAAGGGATTTACTTGACTTTTCGTCAACATTTTTTCTGTTGAGTCGTAATTTTTGTTTGCGTTTTGTGAGGAATTCCTCGTTCATTTCTTTTGTATTGTTTTCTTATGTGTTTGTGATTTGTGTAATTGATTTTTTTGTTTCAAATCTTGAAATGTAATTCATTTGTGTGAGCTAATGTCACGAGTCTGGTGATTTTTTGGTGTGTGAAAGAAATTCAGTCAAGCGTAATTAATATGAAAAAATATCTTATTTATTCCCCCCACCCCCCCCCCCCCCCCCAAGAAAAAATGAAAATATTATTTTACCTCAGTAACGCTGCCATTAAGGAAACTATTTAGAACCTGAAACATATTTTTTTAAACCTTATTTTTTTTCCTAAGATGATATGAATTCAAAGAGTTAGAGGCACCAACATTTGGAATGGTACGGTATGACAAGGTCTTATGATAGACCTCGGGTATTGCAGTCATATTGTCGAAACGTGATTTCATACATCTACACCATAGTTAGCCCTTGCTAAATTGAGAGTCTGGGTCCCATCATATGAAGATTTGTGACTGATTAGAGTCAATCGCAAGTCCTCTAATCAATCGGACGTTTACAGTCTCCTATCTCTTATGTATACGGTTGCGATTAAAGGGATCCGGTAACTTTGTCTCAGATTCTGAAACAAAATTATGGATTTAGCTCATGCTGCTATGATAATTATAAACCTTTAGGTCAGTCAGGAAAACCATGACTTTTACCAGCCGATCGCCTGTCTGATTATCAAGATATTTATGATTGGAATTACAAATTTTGAAAACCGTTCGCCTGACGGTTTTCATAACACTACAGTCTATTGGGGAAAACGAGTATGGTAAAACCGGTCACTCAAAGATTTTTACTTTTTTGAGGCACTTCTTGATCATTTTGAAGCGCGATTTTTTTAGGGCTTCAATATTACACCATATCACAGACACTGATAACACGTAGGGCCGTGTATATCAGATTTAACAATGTTAAACGATCCCTTTAATATCAATCGCAAAGCAACTGTTTATAAGACAGGGCATTGATATAAACCGATGGTGATGCGTACATTTTGTAATCATAAATATAAAAAAATCCAACACCTTGAATTAGAATAAGAATATATTAGTATTACAACCAAATATAACTGCCCTAGTACAGTTCAGAGATTAAGTAAAAAGCGTGTGTGAATATGTTTGACATATTCCTGTTATGTAAGAAATTATGCGTATGTTCTATTTAAAAGCTGGACAAGCCCTCGATTATATTGTCCATGAGTTGAGATGTATAAAAAGCAGGGAAAATGCGGTATACATCTTTTGACAAGAACACAATTGGATTTAAAATGGTATTTGTATAGTTGTTTAAGAGCTGCATGGGCATTAGTACATTCCAGAGTTGTGTAGAGAAATGATTGGAATATCATGAATATTTATTTTTTATAGAATGAAATGCGACAAAAAATTGCTAATTTATTTGAAGGAGCAACACAATAATTGGTCATACGGTGCCATAGTGATAAATGAAAACTGTCGACCCTTATTTCGACATCTTTAAATAGGATGCTCAGTTAAAGCTTTTTCCCCCTCGAAAAACAAAACAAAAACACTTTTGGTACATTGGTGCTGATTAGCCGTCTATTTTGAAACCTGGGACTCATCAAAATTTGGGCTTAAAAAGTTGAAAAATTGGATTAGAGCTAATTACTACAGGAAAATAGCATCCTCCAAAGATGCATACGTCTCTGTAAAGAAAGTAAGCATCCTCTGTAACGCTTTTTGGAATACAACTGATCTTACAGAATGTGCTTGACATCATTCAACCATTTTGAAACGGCCATCTTCAGGGAATTTTCCAAATTACAATTATTTTCTTTTTCCTAAATCTTCGTTGGGCCAAGCTCCAAGCAATTTTCTGTATGAGATGGTGCTACAAATATGGTTCAACATCTTCATGACATCAAAGAGATTTTTTCCACAAACTATTCATGAAAAGGGGAATTTTCCCTTGCAATCATCATTTTCAAACTGAAGCATTGCACTAAAAGTAAGTCCCACGTGACCATCTTTGGAATATAGAAAGAAGAGCGTATTCCAATCTACCTTTGTTCATTTTATCGTTGAAAGTCATTAACATACAGTGCCATTGTTAGCATAACTTATTTATGACTTTATCTATACATGTGCTTTCCTTTTTCATAAGTATTATTGTTCCTCTCTTTTGTTGTTATAAATTATTCTGTACACAATATTTCTTTCCTTGAAAGAAAATGAGAGAGGAAAATGTCTTAGATTGAATGAGCGATGACATTTTGGCCTACATTTTCTAACTTTTCAAGTGTCTGCAATACTATGTTTGTTTTCCATTACAAATAAACAAGCCCTTGTTTTCACTTGATCTGGGACTAGAAAATAAATGTGATTTCTTTCTATAGTATATATTATGTTAACGATGTACATACGTGTACATTGACTTTGATATAGATATGTAATTAGATTTGTACATTATTACAATTTCTTTCCATTTTGTTCCTTCTTATTTTGTGTTGAGGATGTTGAAATGATCATGGGCAGCTCATATGAATGTAAAAGAGAATAAATGAATTTTCATCTCGTTATTTATTTCAATGGATATGCTCACTTATGCGTCTCGTGTCCAGACGTTGGCTCGAGACAATATGCGATTCGACAATTTTGTCATTCAGAAATTTAATATTTGTACTTTTGTTTCTATTTCTTCCTGACGATTATTTCTTTTGTGATGGAAGGAAAACTAAAGGGTTTGTGAAGGATTGCATGTTTAAATGTAATGTGTACATAAATACAAGATTTTTGTATTAATGTAGTAATATAAGTATTAGGAGTTGAGAGCTATAGGCCTACTGTACAGGAGCAACTATTTGTTGGTTGACAATTGACAATAAAAGAAACCTTTTCATAGGTGTGCACTTGAAAAAAAGATATCCGATCGTGTTTGTTGGTTTCGTGGTTTCCTTTTTGAAAGAAAATGATGAATCGTATGAGCTATTAAAGCGGGACTGCACTACTTGTAGCTGCTTGCGCCCTCTATACAGCCAACATTGCCTAAGCGGTACTTGTTGATCCCCCATGGTCCCCTTTTCTTTTGTTAATTGAGAGCTGATTTGATAAGATAACTACCTGCCAGTGACCTCGCGCAGTGAGGTATAATCCCTCTCTGGATTCCTCCTGGCCAAACTAGTGCAGATAGACTAAGAAATATCAAATGGATTTGGAAGGAGAGGTGAAGAGAGATGAAGGGAGATATGGAATGCATAATTGCATTTGAACTCGTATGTCTCAAACCTGGGACAACCACATTGACATTTTGTGAAGAAAAAAATAAGACCAGTCCGATATTTGTTGCATTAGTCTAGCAAAGCGGGATAGGGTTAATGAAACAGTATAAGATTTTTTTTTTAAAGACACTTGCAAAGATATTCAGGATATCAACTTCAGGGGGATTTCATCAGCCTCCCTGATAGTTGAAGGAGTAATCCCTTTAGCAGCTCACTCAGGGAGCTATATATATGCTGGGATGGTATGTTTTTATTGCATGCATAGATGTCCAACTTTGATAATGTCCAGTGACATATGTCATTTTAATGTTCGCATAGTGACACATTTTATTGAGTGATTAAGGCTGTTGCCGGAAATTGCCTTGGGTTGAATTCTAGTAGTTAGTAGGTCTTTGTGATCATGTAATCGGGAGAAAATAAGAAAGGAAAGGGATTGTGGGAGAGAGAGAGGGAAGAGAATGGGAGGGAAAGAGGGAGAAAGAAAGAGAGAGAGAGATTTGGGGGGGGGGTATATAGATGATGAAAAACAATAGAGATAAAGAGAGAGAGAGAGCTAGCGCGAGAGAAGAGGAAATATAACATTATTGAGAAGAGGGAGAGTGGAATATGGGGGATTAAAGAGGGGGTAGAGGACCGAACTCGGGTACTTTCGGACATCAATTAAAGACTATATAGGAGTGAATTTCTTACGCGGTCGCCAACCCCGTCTTAAATAAATGTATATAAGTAAAAGACCTAGCTCGTTTCTGAACAAAGTACCCCTAGCTCGAACGCAATACAAATACAAAGATTATCTTCATATTCACAACAATACTGAGTCACAATGCACCATGACGCAATTACACAATGCCAATCGACGTCTCGTGACTCGCACGATCGCCTCGCACAATCTTTATTTGTACACAAAACCTGCATGCACGTGATTTTACTACTCATTCATTGAATTGAAAACATGGCCGTCGGTGCGCAGAAACCTCTGTTGGTTCTCTCTATTTTGTCTCTAATTGGAGCGATCGCAAGCTTCAGGTTGGATAATCTTTTTTACAGACGTCTAGGGGAAGATCCGGACGTCAACAGGAATGCGGTAAGAAACGTCATAATTGTGTCTAAAAAGCATATTTTCCCGTTGAAAATGAATCGGTGTGGTGTAATTTCGGAAGAATAGGCAGTGTGATAATATACGTGGTAGGTGTGTTGTGGGCGACGCCCGATCTTAGCCAATAGCATGTCAGCATTTCGATTATGTAATCGTCACGGTCAACCCCTCGCTTGTTGTTTGTATTGCGTAGCTAGCCAAGTTCATGTAGCTTTCTGAAGACGGACTCTGCCTTCCTGTTCTGTCTGTGGGCGTGGCAGTTAGGTGTAGATTTAAAACAGAATACATCTTGGTATTTGTCAATTTGAAAAGAAGAAAAAAAACATGGGCCTTGCCCTTGGCTTAATTGCCTAGACTCTACTCCGATCACATTCCCAAACTACTGTATGATAGGTGCTTCCTATGAAGTTCAGAATTAAACCAGAATTTTTGTTGAAAAAGATAATGAAGTAAAGTTTGGTGGAGTAGAGACATGATAATAATAATAATATTTAATTTTTATATAGCGCTTAATGTCTCTAAGCGCTTTACAACTATACAAATAGATCTAGATCATGATGATCTAACAATTGAATCTGAGCTGAGTAAGTTCTGTTATGAAGCATGAAGATGTTGCACTTGAATAGATGGGCCTAAAGTCCTATTAAAACAAAAGGGGAAAATGGTTTGAAAAGTAATGACTAAAAAAAAACTGTCCTATTAACAATTTATGTTTGAGTCATCTCCCTGCAGTTTTCTAACTTATGGTACCAGAGCCTTTTTAGCTTTCTAGGTCAGAGGCTGAGGTAAATTTGCTACCATTCCTGCATGTATTTCTTGTCCTCCAGTTTGGGATTTTGGCTTTGAAATGGCTGAAACTAAACACATCAGTCAATTGCTGTTCCAAATTCTAATTTCTAGAGTCAACTGATAACCAGCAAAGGCTACCCATGTAAAGAATACTCCGTCCAGACCGACGATGGCTTCATCCTTGGCCTCCAACGCATCCCGTACGGCCGCAATGAATCCAAATACACGCCGCGACCGGTCGTCTTCCTCCAGCATGGCCTCCTGGCATCGTCCACCAACTGGTTGACGAACCTCGCCAACGAGAGCCTGGCGTATATTCTGGCGGACGCGGGATTCGATGTGTGGCTCGGTAACGTGAGGGGGAATGATTATTCGAAGAGAAGCGTCAAGTATAAGCCCGAACAGGTGGAGTTCTGGAAGTGGAGGTTTGTGAAGTTGTAGATTTTGTTCTCTTTTTTTTTTTTTTTGAGGGGGGGGGGGGGGATAATACACTGTCAACATGACATTACAGACATCAATCCAGGGATGCTTTTTTGCCATTGTATCCCTAAAAAAATGTTGTGTTCTAGGCAGGAAGGACACAAATTGATGTCCGTTAAATTGTATAACTCCTTAGATAGATTCCTAAATTGTTACGCCATAACTAATAACAATGTAAATGGGTGATGTACAGAATGAAATATTTACCATTAACAAAGTCAAAGTCAAAACTTTAGAATGTGTTCTAAAATAAATGCAGGATTTCAGTTTTGTTCACACAAGTGGCGCTGTAATTCGCATGAAAAAATATAAACTATTCCATATGTACCATAATAGAGAAATGCAATCTTGTTTTGTTTAGAATCGATGGCAACTCTTTAAAAGGTTTCGGTAACTTTGCCTCAGATTCTAACAAAAAATATCCTGATTTAGCTCATGCTGAAATCATGATTATAAACCTTTAGGTCATACATGAATCCCATGATGTTTACAAGTCATTCGCCTGTCTAATTAGGTATCAAGATATCTATGATCGGAATTAGAAATTTGAGAATTCGTTTTCCTAACGGCTTTTATAACACTACAGTCTATTAGAGAAAATGAGTATGGTAAAACCGTACATTAAAAAGATTTAAATTTTTGTGGCACTTTGATGTTATTTTGAAGCCCAATTTTTTTAGGGCTTTGATATTACACTATATATATCACAGACACTGATAACAATTAGGGCCATGCATCTCAGATTTAACATTGTTAAACGATGCCTTTAATCATGCCAAATCTGTTTTTTGTTTTCATTTCTCTAGCTGGGATGAAATGGCCCAGTTTGATCTTCCAGCGATGCTTGGGCTCGCTCTGAAGGAAACCAACCAACCAGATCTCTTCTACATAGGCCACTCTCAAGGAACTACCATCGCCTTCGCCGAGTTCTCAAGAAACCCTGAGCTGGCTGCCAAGGTTGGTTGAATTAGATTCAAGTCTCAAGTTTTATTTGTTCCACATTTTACAAATAATATAGACATATACGTATATATATAAAAATATAAATTAATTATACAATACATGTCGTATATATATGAGCATGTCTCAATGATTCTCAATTCATAGTAGATTAAAGTAGAATGTAAGGAACCTATTGGCAAAGACTGCGATACATGCTATTAAAGATGCATTAAGTTGATCAAGACAGACTGTTTACTTAATTTTACTTGTTATTATTACTTTGAGAAATATACATAGACACAAGCCTGTAGTACATGCATGGCTAATTTTTGTTTTGTGAAATGACAATTGTTCAATCTCCACTGTGAACATCTCGCAAAGTTTGTTCCCTAGTTTATTATACAACTCTGGGACTTCTTAGTTCATTTCACTCTTTTCAGGGCTTGGTTTTCAAAAGTGCCATCTGACTGGTTTATTGCCGTTAGGTCTACAACCAGTTTGTCTACTTCCCAATTGGTCTATTCTCATGTGTTCTACACCCAGCGTGTCCACTATCCACATGGTTTAATAATCATTTAGGCTAATAGTCATTTGGTCTAATTTCCAGTCCTGAAGTTTAATTCCCAGTTTGTCTAACACCCATTTTGTCTACTACATACATGTTTATGGTATAATCATTTAATCATTAATATTCATTAAATGATAATTAGACCTAATGGATAATTGATAATGAGGACCAAGTGAGAATTAGACTAAGTGGTAATATAAGACTAAATAAACAATAGACTAAATGGGTAGTAGACTACATGTAATTGGAGATTAGACCAAATGGCTTTTAGCCTAAATTGTCATATCAAGTTATAATAAAACGAAATGATGATGAGACCATGTGGATAATAGACGGGCTGGGTGTAGACCATATTGGAATAGACTAACTGGGTAATAGACAAACTGGTTATGGACCAAACGGCAATTTACCAGCTGACTTGGTTCATTTCACTGAAGAAGGCATGTATTGAAAGTGAAAGAATGTGGAAAAGTCATCAGTCACATGCTATAATGAACCGGGAAGGAAGTTGTTGCAACAATTCTTTTTTTTTCCCTTTCCTTCTTTGGTGATTCAACAAAGATGAAGAATAAACAAACACTATTACGTTCTTATAGTCTCCATAGGTGAAAGTTTTCAGGTTCAAGTGGCTAGAATTGTTCGTTAGAAGCAAGAGGGGCATAAATGTACATGTATGATGGGGGGGGGGGGGGTTATGTGTCCTGATGCTTAACAAAAACAAAACGGTCGCTTTTACCTTAGTATTTAACAAGAAACTGCATCAAATAACACTAACTATCTTAAATATTCATCCTTTATTATATTCTGTAAAATAAGTCTTAGAAGATTTATGAAATATTACGTGTAGTGATGTAAACTTCTTCAAAAATAACAAATAACAAAGATGTGTCTGTACAATGTATACACAATGTCTAGGTATTCCTATATGACATACTTCATCTATATGAGTTAATGATTTCAATGCTCTCGGCAAATGATACATCCGCCCTTCCGTTCTACATACCATTGTAACATATCTCTAATTTCCTTGTTTATCCCTACTATACATTTAGGTGTATCTGTTGCCCGAGTCAGAAGTACGATGACCGCTTTGTTCTACTATCTCTTCACAGTCTATTTTGTATCAGATAAATTTTCTTAATATGTTGTAATTTATCCAAGAATATGAATCCTTCCAAAGATATTATTTATGTCTGGGGACCGACCTTTAATGTCACCATCTAAAAGATGTGACACAGTTTCATACCGGGGTCGCCTGAGCAAGTTTGTAGGCGTCTGTTCAGGCGTCTCCTTTTTTGTACCTTCACAATTTCACATTCTATCGATTATTTTCCCTTTTCCTTTGACTTTCCCACACACCATAGGTGAAGATGATGTATGCCTTAGCACCAGTAGCTAGAGTAAGCCACATGACCAGTCCTCTACACTATCTAACATACTTCCTACCAGAAATAAAGGTAAGTTGATGTGTATTTAAAGGGACTTGGTAACATTTTTCAGATGAGAGAAAATGGTGCTAAGGTATAGTGACTTCAATGCTAGATGTACAAAATACAATTGAAGATTATCTGAAAGTTTGAGTGAAAGCAGACCATTGTTAATGATACAAATTGGGAAAAACTGATTTGATCGATTCATTAATTCTTCTAAATAAATGATTACATTTTAATTACATTTTAGGTGAATGAAAATCGTCACAAAGCAATGAATTGGCTCTATATACCGTACTATTCCAGGCATACAAGTGTTGAAAGAATTTCAAAAGCCTATTTTATGTCTTATTTTCATGGAAAAACGGTTGGGAAAATTAAAAATAATTGGGAGAGCTACACAAAGAAAATTTACTAACAACTGATAATTAGAACAAATTACATATGGATGGAAAGATTTTCTCTTGAAAACACAAATAATTTGCTGAGAAATCATATAGATATCATGGAAAGGCGTAAAATGCAATTTTTCAAGACCCTTCTTAGACCCCCCAAGTGCCCCCGAACGTAAGCCAAACACACGAGCGTAGCGAGCTCTGAATAGTGACGTCACACCCTGGACAAACAGCTCGGTACCGGCCGCATACCGGAGTCGCGCGTGTATTAGTCTGCAGCTAGACAGCCGTGTCCAGGGTGTGACGTCACAATAGTGACGTCATACGAAGGACTGCTGAAGGCAGTAAATCTGGATCTTAAAACTAACATTTGATTTCTGCGGGCCCCAAACATATTTTTAAGAGGAAATTTGTTGTATTTGATCAGTAAGGCTTCCCCTTCGCAATGATATGAATTTTGCATCAATTCAATACACTTTTGCTTCTTGGTGTGACTCCTTTAAAGGCCTTCAAAGAAAACAATGAATATCTTTGTGGTTTGAGAATTTTTTCAGGATTTTTTGCATGTTAGATGGTTAGTACAGTAGAAAGAATATAATATGTAACATTTCATACAAAAATTACACATTTTTTTCATCAACCTTCAAAGAGTAAGTTACTTAAATTTTGATTGGCTATGTTCAGATTTGTCGTAGATTTGTGGAAGTTGTTATTAATCAAAAGTTTTATGGAACAGAATCCTGGATTTCTGGTATAGGAATTCTATGTCATGAGAATCATGTTCAAATCAATACTGATTCATAGAAAATTTTCTTGTAGTGTGATGGTTATACAGAGATGCCAACCAGTACGATTTAATCGTATTTAATACGATAATAAGAGTGGAATACCATAATACGATATCACCTCTTAAAGGTACTATGTCCCATTTGCAGGCCAAAAAAATGAAAAAGTTAAATTCCAACTGCATTTGAAAGATAATACTTATTTAGAACTTCCCTAAAAAAGGTGGGGCTTGAAAATGTCTTCAAGTGGGAAAATAATGACTATTAGTTGTCAAATCGACTTTAGGGCTATAGAGCCCCAAAGTAATGGTCTTGATTTTCAGACAATTGTACCAAATGGTCATACCTTTTATGCTGCGCAAAGATTCAATCACTTTAATCTTGGCCATCACAAGAAGTGGGTTATTGATGTAGACAAATGCTCATGTACCCTTTACAACTCTTTTCATGTATGTTATTACCAAAGAAGAAGAAAAGCCAGACAGTCACTCAATAGTGTCTGACAGTGAAGTCTAGCAAGTAAACAGGTTTCCTTGCATAATTTGAATATGAGGACACTGCTAACGTTTAAATTTCACAGATAGGACATACATGACATATTCATAATTCCTGCAAAGTTCTACAGAATTTGAGGTTGGCTGCAAAGGGACATAGTACCTTTAAAATACGATTTTAATTTTTTTTTTTTAATATATTTTTTTTATACTCATAAAAACCACGGAATCGCATAGAATCTTTTACAAGTAAACCCCCGCAACCCCAACAAAAACTTTGCTTTACAATTTTCTTTTAAAATTTTAATGAAAGAGCAAACATTTTACTTGACCATACGTACCAGTATCATATTTTTCTGAAATTTGACTGGCCCGGGGCCAACCGGCCATTGGTAGTGTCGAGTTTGCATGAAAATCTGATTTTTCTCTCCAAAGTCTGATTTTTTTAGGATATTCAGTCTGTTTTTTTTTGTGTCAAGAGGTTGGCATCTCTGGTAATACGAATGCTTGTATACTTGTATTCTCTTTGATATATTGGGCGAAGGTGAATTCATGCCAAGCAACAAATTTGTCAAGTGGCTAGCTCGAGATCTCTGCCTTATAGAATAGACGATCTGTTCTCATATTCTAATATCACTTTATACTTTCATTCTTTCCAGTTTCTCTTTGATATATTGGGCGAAGGTGAATTCAATCCGAGCAACGAATTTGTGAAGTGGCTAGCTCGAGATCTATGCCCTATAGAAGAGACGATATGTTCTAATGTTCTCTTTGTCATCTGTGGATACGATGAAAAGAACCTGAATATGGTAAGTTATCTCCCATTCACATCGTCAGTTTAAGCAGAGTACATTCATTTTAAATCAAACAGACTGTAAAAAAGCAGGTTGGGAATTCAACATTTTAAGACCAACATAAGGAAGATAATTGTTCAATATGTATATTGGAAGAAGCATTCCAATGCCGGATGCATTGAATTGTCAAGCCTTGTTGGCTTTTGCAGATGCACCATTTTACATTTGTACTATGGTTCATACTTACATATTTTCTTTACATTTTGAATGTCATCATGTCAATTTAACTGTAATTTTGATATTGTTATCTGTTATGATACTCCGTCTTTTATCTAATTGTCATGATGATGGAAATAAATATCACTTCACATATCTCTTTCTCTCCAGTCTCGTCTTCCTGTATACTTCAATCATGATCCTTCTGGGACCTCTGTCATGGATGTTGTTCACTATGCTCAGGTAAGCTTCAATTGTTTCTTACCAGACAGGATGCTGCGTTTCAGTGAAAAGTCTTTATTTTATATCATACAAACTGTTACAAAATGTTATGGGGAATGGTCATTTTTATATGCATCCACTGTTTGTATTGAATAGCCTGCCAGAATACCTTAGAAATATAGAAACATATGAAAAGTTTAGAAGTATAATTTGAAAACATATCTATTTAGCACTTTGTAAGATCTCACAATTATGAACCCAGTGCATCATTTTCACTCCTTATGTATTCTGTTCTGTAAATTGGAGACGGGGCCCCCTCCCTTGGTGATGGGGGGGGGGGGGGGGGGGGAGGATTTAAAAATTTTGAGGGGCAAAAAAAAAAATAGTGCTCACTACCCCTATAAAGAAGAGTAAGAGCAATAACTATGCTTTTGCGGTCTGAAACAAGAACTCAACTATCCCTTTAAGTTGTTAAATTAAATTGTCTTCATGTATATTTATGTATAACAATTGATTTATTTGATTACCACTATACACATTGAAACTGAAGCTTTTAAACTGAATTGAAGTATACATTGGAATAAATCTGATAAATTAAAAATGTATATCTTTCTTTTCTTGTAGATGGTTGATTCAGGCACATTCCAGATGTATGACTATGGATACACAGACAACATGGCAAAATATAACCAGGTAAATCACATCATTGTAATAAAAGTATCAATCTATCTATCTAAAAACCACTCCCGAAAATTGCAAAAATGGAAATGTCCATGAAATCTTCTGGCTGTACAATATGCAGACTTGGATCTAGGTACATGCATTTTGATCGATGATCGTGTTGATTTGACCATGCCCTCTTTCAATAAAGTTAAGAATGTATTCCATGAAATGTCACAAATATGCCTTGGGGAAAATGTTTTCTCATCTATATGGTATATATTTGTGTATGTGTTGTTTAGCATATGCAAATATTCAGCAAGTTTTTTGATATTCTGTATATATTTAGCAGGCCTCAACTTTAACAAACACATGTAATCAATATGTCATGATGACAATTCACAGAGATTTTAAATATGGTGATACTTCGCAATGATTTTTATTTATGGTGAAAAATTTCATTGATTTTAAATATGGTAAGACTTCGCATTTTTTAAAATTTATGGTAACAATTTATAATGACTCTAAACATGGTAAAACTTCACAAAGAGTTTTATTTATGGTAATAACAATTTGCTCTTTAACTATGGTAACATTTACAATGATTTTTGAAGATCAAGCTTTCTCTGTGAACATTCAAAGTTGGCTTTAGGAAGTCTTGACTCAAAATGAAGCACAGATATTCTATCATATCTATGGACGTTGCGCTTCAAACATTTTTTGTTTATGAACTGTTTCTACTATGTATACCTCGATGTAACCCACTGAATTTTATTGTCTGTAAACAATTATTTTACATGGTGAATATAAAATGAAACAAACAAACAAATATCCTGAATGGTTTGTTCCCTTTTTTGTCCTCCAGAGCACCCCACCCCTATACATCCCAGAAAACATGGCGACACCAGTCTCCATCTTCTGGGGCAAGAACGACTGGCTCGCTGACCCCGAGGATGTCCAGTGGCTCATACCCAAGCTGAATAAGGTGCTCCAAGGCAACTACCAGTACGATGACTACGATCATCTGGATTTTATCTGGGGGATGGACGCACCGTCCCGGGTTTACGCGCCGATCATTCAAGACTTGAAGAAAAGATCCAATAGGACTTTATAGCGATAGTGTATAGTTGAGTAGTTAGATTTTTACTTAAAAGATCACTTTTATTGAAGTGGAACACTGTGAAAGTGATGATTTCCAAGTGATAGTTCTTGCGCCAAAACCTGTGCGATGGGTCCTATAAAACAAATGTCTTTTAAAGAGATGATTAGTAACACAAAATTGAAGAATAGGAAGAATTTCAGAAATGCTAAGGCTTTTTGTCTTGCACTCATGAGAGTTAACCACAAGAATGAACAGAAAGCCGAAAGCGGATAATATAAGGGGAAACTAAAGAAACAGATTGTGTGAAGAAAAAAAAAATGTGCATAGAAATGAAAATGTCTTTGTATGACCATTAACTTATTTAACTAATTACTTATCTTGACATATCAAGAGCTTTTTCATTTTTTGTTAATGAAATAAATGGATGAAAAACTTTAATTGTATAAGACATATTACCTATTGCCTACCTATAGGCCTATATCATAATCACAGATTTTAAATGAGCACTGCAATTCGAAATATGCTAGTTCATGTATTATCTCTTACTCGCACCATTTTGGAAAATGCTTAGCAAAATATGCAGATTTTTATGCATTTGCAATTTCACCTTCACAAAAAGCAGGGCAAAATTGATGGGAATATTTAAGTTTTTTGCTTTTGCACTTTATAACAGCATTTTAAATTTGCTCTTGCAAACATAGGGCAGAATTCTTGGAAATTGATTCTTATGCATTTTATGTGAGCATTTTATGTGCACTTTTAACTTTCTTGCTTGCAAACATGCAGTGAAATTCATGTAAATAATCGCTTTTGCAATTTATTTTTACTATGAAATTGCTCTTGTTATATAGAAGCAAAATTTTGTAGTCCTTTGTTGTTATTTATAGATATGTGAATCTTTGTACCAAGTGACTTTGATATTCTTGTGTTCATCATGGTGCAATGAATAGTTGACAGTGAAAAAAATACATGGGGGCTCAGGGCGAATATGCCCCCGAAATGCCCAAAAGAGCCCCCGAAAATCAGAAAAGAGCCCCCGTAAATTTGCATAGAGCTCAATGCAAAACAAACTTCAGAGTGTTATGTTTATGCAGGCAAGCTTGAAAAGTAGCCCCCGAAAAATAAATATTATTTTTTTCCCTGATAGTTGAAGTCACTCAAAGGCAATGCCAAACAATGCAACTTACTTACTTATATTACATATAGAATGTTCATGTCTATATAGTTTATAAATGTACAGTGTATTTACATTTTTTTGGTCTTCTTTTGATGTAACAGTTGAGTTCAGGGCCTCGTCTTACAAAAAGTTGCGATTGGTCCAAATCAAAGGGTTATACAATTTTTGTGAAACTGTGACACAAGTCTTCCATTTCCTTTGATGTTTAACCGTCTCTTCATTTTGCTCTATAAAAATTGATGATATTCATGTGATGTTGGTCCAGTACATTTTTCTACCAAAGATAAAATAGACCTTCCTTGTGTGAGAAATTCCTAGTATTTCTTAATGCATAAATAATGTTCTTCAATTTATTTTTAAACATTTTATTCCTTGATGCTGGTATTCCATACTGATATTTGATAGTACAGATTTACCCTATTTTTTTTTCTTCTTCTTTTTTTCCTATTTTTGTTTTGTTAATCCGTCAGGCATGTTTTTTCTTCTAAATAGATGTAAAGTGCAATAGAAGGTTATTTAAAATGTTACCAGATTATGGATATCTACTATTTTTTGTTGTGTCTAACACTTTGATAATAATTCCCTTTTCTTAGTATTATTGTGTTAGGTTGCCACTTTCATTGTTTTGATTGTAATTTAATGTTAACATGCTGTTATTGTAAACAGTTTTTACTTGTTGATCTATGAACCTCTGTTCATACTATAAAAATCACCACAAAGCTTGTAGATTACTTGATAAGAAATATTTGTATAGAAGTAGTAATTAGTATTATCATTGTTATATCATTGTCATTGTACAAAGAACCAGAGATAGAAGTAGATGTAAAGCCAATGTCTGGATCAGACGTGGCACCTAGCAAGCAAGCACGCAATAGTCCACTTTCATAATGTAACAAATTTGTTATACTTCAGTGCTTTGATACAAATTATTGCTTTCACCTGTTAAGAATAATTGTGTTTCAACAGTCAGAATGTAAATTGCATAAAATACACATTGTTAGGTAGGGCAACCAGTAACTACTGATGTATGCAATTTTAATTCTGTCTATTTTTATTTGAGATACATTTATTCGTAACAGGTGAATAAAATCATTTGTATCGAGTCGTTTTACGAAGGCATAGATCTATGCATACATTTGGCTACTTTACGAAAATGGCCTATTGTTGTTGTAATTATTATTATTATTATTATTATCATCATTATTGTCATCATCATCTCAACTCACTTTTCAAGTGAGTTAATGAAAACGTACTACATACTCTACAACATCATATTTATACTGTATATTTTGTGTGCCAAAATCATGTATTCCAGTTGCTAAGTCATTCTTTTTTTATGGCACATCATGTTGGGGGGAAAATGGGGAAAAGGTAATCGCTCATGTCGTCTAAATGTGAGACATCATTGTTGCTATGTAGGGAGATCCTAATACATGTTTTTGGAGTATCAATAGTAACATATTTGTTACTTTATGTTAGAATCTTTGCAGATGGACTCCTCCTTGTAAGCCTTCATTGTTGCTATGTAGGGAGGTCCTCATACAAACTGTTGTATTGTAAAGAGTTATATTTAGTTTTAGGCGAATGTAGAGTGCAACCTCTCCACAAAAAGGGAGTGGAAGGGGGGGTCGTTTCAATGACCCACGTGGCTGTTATCAACTTTGAATTAATATTTGATGGAAATTATATCAACGTGCGTTAGATGACTTTGCCGTGTCCTTAATATCTTATTCCTCGTGGATGGTATTTGAATACCTGCTAATTTTACCCCAAATGTTACATTTTTCCAGGATTTTTTTTTATTGCAGTTGATTCTATTTTGATTCATGTGTGTTATTCTACCTTGATTTTTATCTCAATTTGGAATGATTTAATGTTTTACTTTGCTCCAGAATGGTTAATGTAGCAAAATTGTTTAAATTTTGAATATGTATATAGTACAATAATAAATACTATCGCCTTAGTGAATGAAATGTGTTTTCTTAGTTTGATTCGATTTGTTTTGTTGTCTTCTAATAAGTAAAAATGATTGACTCAATAGTGATAATACATATAAATAGAAAGTAACTTGTACGTGTTAGTCCTTTGTCTTTTACACAAATAATAATGTTGTTCTGCAGTTGTAAATTTGATAAGTTAGGCTCCTCATTTTCTGTTTATTATTCACTCACAAATAAAGGTTGGAGATTTGTAGATTGACATTTAAAATACAAGGTAGGTAGATCCTTTTCAACCCCCACCCCCTCTCTCTCTCTCTTACTCTCTCTCTCTCTCTCCCTCTCTCCCTTCTCTCCTCCATCAATCAGTCTCCATCCATCCATCTATCTATCTTATCCGTCTATCCCTCCCTTAATACACTGTCTCTCTCTCCTGTGGCGCGGGTGGTGATCCACCCTGGAAAAAAGTGTAAAAACACGTTAATTTTACCCTTTTTTTGGAGATGGGGCCCACTGTTTCTATATTTATTTCACGAGGATTCAAATTTCATTTCATAACACCTGCAGTTAATGCGGGAATATTTCGAAAAGAAATTGTACGAAACATGTAAACTTGTGTCGAAATTAACGGCCGAAAATTTTCTTTTTGGAATCACACCCAATAAATTTAATAAAGCTTTAAATTCACTTATCATTTGGTTTAAATGGGTAATTTATAAAAAAAAATAAAAAAAATGGCTAGAATTCGCCTTTTACCACAAACAGTTTTAAACGAGGTAAAGATTTTATTTTGGTTTTGAAAAAACTATCTTTTGTGAAAATATGAAGCGAGATTCATTTGAAAGATGCTGGTCACGTTTGAATGGTCTTTTTGATTAATGCTGATGATATATGTTTAATCAATGGTATGTTATGCGATGGCGGCCGGCATTCATTGGCTGCACTCTTGCGCTTGGCCTCGGCGGGCGAGAGCAGTGAAGTTACCGAGCCAGAACATCTAGATCGGATATATTGTTCTGGCTTGTTGGGTGTTTGGAGTGTGGTCGGTGGGTGCTGGCTGGCATTGTGATGCACATTATTGGCTTCTAACCCTAGGTCCTCTTAAAATCTTGTATGTGTATTATTATTACGTGTTCAATGTTGTATCCAGTCAATGTTGCCATCACTCAATAGCAGTTGTTATGAAGAAAATGTATACTACTTTATCATTTACATAAAACGCCCTACTGTGGGGGGATTTTTTTTTTTTTTTTTTTTTTTAAACAAGCATTAGTTTATTGCTTTCTTAGCTGTCAGGAAAAATAACCACCACTATCACTATCAATATCACGGCATAAATCTGTCAATGTAAACACTTGTTGCTCATTACTGTTATATCATCGAATATGATTAATTTTTGTTCAATGAGTAGAAATATTTTCATCTTGAATGGAAAATAACCCTAAGCACAAAATAGGCTACTATTGCGCTTGATGCCAGTGCCTAGGACAGGACGTTGAATGGAGGCTCTATTATGAAAAGGAGAGTCACTACCTTTGCCGAACCCACTGCATAAGAGAAGGGGGAAACCCCGTGGTCCCCCTGCAAACCCCAGTCAGTTATACCGAGATGAGAGACCCGACGGTTTAATATAGTGAACAAGTTCCATTTTTCACCTCCCAGGCACAGGTGACGCCAAATAATAATAATAAGCGTATTGTCTCGTTTTACCACTCTGCGCTTTACAATGTGAACTTGTTTTAATCAGGTATAGTGACAAAACTTTCTAGGGGATGTGAGGGGGTTCCCCTGTCGGTTCCCCTATGCACCTGGGAGAGTTTTTTTTTTTAATATCGACTGAAAGCAAATTCGCAAACAAATCATATGAAATATCGTTTTGTGGGAATCGTTCGGGTCTGCTTACTCCATTTCTTTCTTTATTATTTGCTCATTCAATACGACTAAACTTTTAGTAAAGAAAAACATCATCTGTATTAATGATACTAAATCTGAGCACATAATAATAGAGTATTGCTCCTAATGCCACTTACTGCATTGTCTCGTTTTACCACACAGGAAGTCATACATTACTTAGGCCTCACTCTACCAATCTAGCGGGGGTTGATGGGGGTTTACCCTTATATCTATTCATTCTAAATGAGTGGAAAATATTAGAATAGGCCTGCAAACTTCTTCGTTCCCCCTTTTTTTGTCCGTCTTTCTGTCTTTGCTTACTTGCTATTTCTTCTTCTTCTTCTTCTCCTACTTTTTTTCATCATTATCATCATCATCATCATCATCGTCATCATCATCATCAACTCTTCCTATTTCTTCAGTGTATTTTTTCTTATGTGACGTGAGATAAAATTGTGAACACGTCTTGTTAATTGGACATTATTCCGCGCAAAGATTCTGGCGTAATAATCTTTTGAAATCTCCCATATTCTCATTTGTAAATGTTCATAGATATCCGTGACTTTTTTTTTTAAAGAGATGACAATTATGGAATTTTCTTCTTTTTTCTTTGTTTGTTGCTGTTAGGTTTTATTTGTTTTGTTTTACTTCAGAATGAATGAGTAGAGGAATAGTTCTAAATTACTCATCAATCAACCTTATCCAATATACAAAAAAACGAACTATATTAACACTAATTCTGCTCCTCTTCGGACTCACATACAACCTCTTCGACTTGAACTCCATTGGCTGCCTGTACGACAGAGAATAGCTTTTAAGATCCTACTACTGGTCTTCAAGTCTCTCAACCACCGATGTCCCCCGTACATAGCTGACTGCTTGGTTCGTCGTCCTCGAGTCCGAAATACCCGCTCATCATCATCATCATCCATCTGGCTCACTCAGTGTCTCTCTAAGAAACGTGCTGGTGAATTGTCTTTTCCATCGGTTGCTGCAAAACTGTGGAACCAACTGCCTACTGCTGTGCAGACGGCCTTATCTGTTGACCAGTTCAAGAAACTACTCAAGTCACATCTATTCTGCTAGAAATTACTTTATTACCAGCCTACATATACTATACTTTACTGATCTCTGAGAAGTGTCTAACTTTTGTTTTAAAGACCGTCAATACGACTGGACCAGAAGGGATTAGACCACACAGCTAGGTCACTGACAGGTGGCTATTTCATTAACTCAGCTCTCAACTAACATAAGAAAAAGAGGATCATGGGGGACCAACAGGCACCGATTTGGGAAGTTTTCTATATAGAGGGAGCAAGTAGCTACAAGTAGGACAGTGGGACTTTAAGTGGCCCAAACATTTTGGAGCGTGTGTGCAGCGCTTTGTAACTGCAAGGAAAAGGTGCTATATCAAATATCTTTTGATTGGATGGATTGGAATTGACAATAATTAACAATATCAATTATTCTACTTATATACTGTAGATACATCCAACTCACAAAACGTGAGCTATCGGTTTCTTTTATTTTGCTATGATTTATTTAGTCCATTCCACCTATCCAATGCGACAAAGCTATTTGTATTGTGGAGTGAACTCCCAACAGACTAATAACAATTCAATTCAATTCAATTCAATAATGGTTTATTATGTTATTTCAAAATACATGCATCGTAATTGTCATTTTACATGAAAAGCAGCATGTTTACATGTTGACATAATAAAGTGATAACTCGCATTTTAAAATTTTGACACGTTAAAAAGATTGTTAAAAATACATTCAGAATAACATTACACGTCAGGGGGCAGACAAACAGAATTCCGCACTACCCCATTCTCTTACATGCAGGCCCCGCTGAACGTTTTTCAAAGTGGTTGGGGGAGGGGAGACTAAAGTATTAACGATCAGGTAGCGCGCTTCCTAGGGGTGGGGGGGGGGGGGGGGTGGGTGTAGGGAGGAACGAATTTCCCCCTTCCTCCAACGCAAAGCGCGGAAGCTTTGACGTTTCATTAAATCATTAGTAAAGGAAAACGATTCGTTGTACCGTTCTCGACTCTTAATCCTTGTCTGAATTCAGTGCCCCCTCCCTCCTGCGCAAAGCGCGAAAGCTTTGACGTTTCTTTAAATTATTAGAGAAAGAAGATGATTCGTTGTACCGTACTCGAATCTTAATCCTCGTCGGAATTTAGTTTTCCCCCTCCCCCTCCCGCGCGAAGCTATTATACAAATAATACACAGCAATGAGGGCATTAGTAAGAATTACCCACACAAGGTACCTTTGGAAAAGTCTAACACGCCCGAGGTGATAGCCGAGGGCGTGTTAGACTTTCAGACTTTCAAAGGTACCGAGTGTGGGTAATTGTAGTAATGCTCGAACCAAAATTACTAATGTGTATTATTTGTTTTATAAAATTATAACGTGTATCCTTGTTATTTGATCAATCGCCCTTATCTCAAACTCAAAGGTCCGAATTCACAAAGGAGGTTTAAATCTAACCCATGGTTTAAATTCTCATTTACATAACCCATTGTTTAAAATTAGCAAAAATTGAGGCGTAGGGCCTACCTTGCCTTGCGCGCGTCTAACATTAGACCTCTGACTCGTGTCGCGCTTATTTTGCGCTAATTTAAGCTAGATGTGGTAATGACCGGTCATTACCCAATTTTTGTTACGCGTTAGGCAAAATGAATGCCTGGTCACGTGTACGCTTTCAACCAATCATTTGATTAGGATCTACGTCATCATCTTATAATACGTTTTATTAAATCATTAGAGAAAGAAGACGATTCGTTGTACCGTACTCGACTGTAAATCCTTGTCTGAATTTAGTTTACCCCACCCCTCCCGCGGGAAGCGCGGAAGCTTTGACGTTTCATTAAATTATTAGAGAAAGAACACAACTCGTTGTACCGTTCTCGACTCTTAATCCTTGTCCTCTCTTTCTTTTTTTTCTTTGGCCGGCGTTTTGGGGGGCGACCGCCCCCACCGCCCCCTGGCTACGCGCCTGCGGTCAACTTAGGAATTACGGTCAGATAAGCATTCAGGGGCCCGCCTTAGGGCCCCTGGTGGGGTCGAGGAGGCAGAGCACTCGAAATTCTTTCTTTCTTGATCTCTTTTTTTTCTGTTTCTCTTTGATATACTTTTTCAAAAAAAGTTTGGGGGGGGGGGAGGAGGGAGCTTGAGGCTCCCGATCCCCGCCGTTTATTAATAATAATATTTGATTTTTATATAGCGCTTAATACAAATGTCTCTAAGCGCTTCACAAATATACTATTACCCCGGTCATTGGATTCAGTGCTTGCCCGCACATACTGGCCCGAATTCACAAAGGAGGTTTGTCGACAAACCGAGGTTTATGTACGTCATAATTATGACGCGTTTTACGCGTTTTTTACAAACCTGGTTTGTAAAGAACAAAAGGAGGTTTGGCGAAACAAAAGGAGGTTTGAGCTCAAACCTTGGTCTGAGCTCAAACCTTGCTTTGTGAATTCGGGCCACTGTGTGCACAATCTCAACTCCCTGGGGAGCATACCAGCCAGGCGTTACTTGACGTTCAAAAACTGTTTGACCAACAATGACTATAGCATTCTACCGTGTACCCATTTAACACCTGGGTGGAGAGTAGCAAGTGGATGTTAATATCTTGCCAAAGGATATTAGTGCCGTGTCGGGATTCGAACCCTCGATCTTCGCATTTCCAGTCAAGCGCCTTAAACCACTCGACCAAGACACTCCTGCAAATGAGCCTCCCAAGCGCACACCATTCATGACAGCTCGGCATTGTGCGATTGAATAAAATACACCGCTCTATTTTCATTTTCATTTCATTTATTTCATTCTCCATAACAACATTAAAACATACAAACATGAAATACAGATAAAGATCGATAACAGGAAAAATACAAAGGGAAGGAGCAAACAAAATTGTATGGGAATGTGGGGTTAACAAAAAGGGCAATTTGCGTTAAGGCCCGGTCACACAGAGGGGACGCATTGTGGACGCACGGCCAACGCATTGGAAATTTGCAATTTTGGCCAGTGCGTTGTCGTTCGCTAGGTGTGCGTCATCATTCGTTACTCATTCTCGAGCGCGCTGGACCAACGCTGGACCAACGCTATGCATTCGTCGTCATTCGCTGTGTGCGTCGGATTTTTTTGAGTATGCTCAAAAATGTGCGCGGAGCTCGACGCATGGATGTACACGCCAAAGGGACGCCAGACATGCGCAGAGCGCTAGGCCAACGCCAGACATACGCGGAGCACACGCCCCGTATACGCGCAGCGCGCTAGCTACACGCTATGCATTCGTTGTCAGCTCGCTAGCTTCTCCCAAATTCTGACAAAAGTCGGGCCCACGACTTTTTTCCCCGATTTTCAATGCGCCGGCCGTTCGTCGTCTCTGTGTGACCGGGCCATAATGAACGTCAACCCCTTAAAAAAAATACACTTTATTAATTGTTGAGAAATGAAAAGCAGAGAAAACCTAAACACCACTACAAAAGGGGGAAGAAGAAAAAAAAAAGGAGAAGGGAAGGGGAGGGGGAATACATTACAAAGTGCATTAACTGAAACGGGACGTCATTTATTTTTAGATTTATATACAGTCGTGTCTCGCATCAAAAGCGATCTGGGGGGGGGGGGGTGTTTCACAAAACTTGTCATCAGTGACAAATGACAGTTTTTGTTATAAGCTGAAATCCTTGCTGCTGATTGGTTATCAGCAGATTTTGTCACTGATTTATATCCTTTGTCATTGAAAAAAGGCTTTGTGAAACGGGTCCCTGGTATCAGTTTGTCTATCATTCAGTTGTTGGACTTCCTTAGATGAGGAAGAGGATTATTGACTGCTCTTGAATCCAGTCTCATCCTGTGAGTATTATTTGAATTCCTAAAATGATATGTTTATTCAAAGCGATTTCATTATTTTCTATTCTTTTCTTATCAAAAGTACCATGGTAACCATGTTTTTTTTTGTCCAAATTACCATCCACCATGGTAACCATGGTTACCATGATACCAAAACAATGAAATACATTGTTTAATGACCCAATGTATGTTATTGTTTTGGTACCATGATAACCATGGTTACCATGGTGGATGGTAATTTGGACAAAAAACCATGGTTACCATGGTACTTTTTTGTAAGGGTCAGCATATTACTTTTTTTTCTAAAGACGTTGCAGATGTTTTTTTTCTGAACTATATGCCTGCCTTTGTAAATAAAGGGACGCATTGGGGAAGAAAAACAAATTTTATACGTTCATGCACACAAAAAAAGTGTATCGGACATTTTTTTTAAAGACGGCCTTTTGTCTTTCATGATTTATTCATTTTGCTCTTAGACCATCAATTCGATTTTTTGTTAAAGTTTTTGATTGAAATGATGTCATCGTGTTCAAATCCCAGAAGACGGAGGGGGGGGGGGGGTACACACGACATATGGGGATGTGCCGCTCTAATGGGTCATTTTTTCCCCAAAACAAACTCCCTAAACGTGACTGCTATTTTTTTACAAATTAAAATATCACTAAACATGGGTCTGTTTTTCGAAAATTGTGAAAATGGGCCTATATTTCGAAAAAAATCTGCCAAATGACCCTAATATGGAAAGGGGTGTCGAGGCTTCAGTGGCACACCCCCGTCCAAACGAAAGCTGAGCACCCCCACCTGGGGTTCAAATGATTAATTCTAGCCCATATCCGGTTGTGTATCTACTAGGACGAGGGGGCGTGCCCCGGCAGTATTTAAAAAAAAAACATTTAAAAAGGAAGAAAGAGTTAGGAGAGAAAAGTAAGAAAAATTATGATCATATTAATAATTGTATGCGCTCTCAATGAGCTGGGTAAATTGCCTGTGAAATGAGTTTTATGAGGGTATAAGATTAGAAATGTTCTAAAGCTCGGGTTGCCTCAACAACTCGAGTTGAACAAGAAAATGTATTTGTGGCTTAAACCCAGCAAATAAGATCGATTGATCGATCTGTATTGAAAAACAATTCTGAAAAAATCTTGGAACCAGCGGGACATGAACCTGCATCTACTAGGTATAAGCCACAAATATGTTTAAATAATTGAAATTTCTTCCAGGAAGCATTACATTTTTATGAAAGAAAATGTAATTATCGTTGCTTTGCTCCCTAATTTATTGTTCTCCCCCGCAGATTTACCTGGAAATCATGGCGGACCAGACGGCTGATACAAACGTTACCTCTGATCAAACTGAAAATGGCCAAGGACCACTTATCAAAGAAGACCCAGATACTGGTGAAGATACGCAGGTACCTAAGTCCTACTCTTTTTGTCCATTTGATATGCTCAACCAATAGCTATATTTGTTACAACTATTTAAAGGTAATACAAAGTTTTGGAAAATTTTGAAAATTGGGTGGATAGTGATTCATTACAATGTTGATATATTTGGATGCCCATGTGGATGCTTTATAAGCACTAGAAAATTTAGCCCCTAAAACATGTCTGCTTTCGAGAAAAATTGAATATAAAAAGGTACCGGTGCTCCCAGTAAATTTTGATAAATTTCAAATAGCGCCTACGGCCGTATAATGGTAACTGCGACCATGAAAATATCAGAATATGTAGTTGTGATATATATTTTCCAAAAGGGAATAGCTAATCGGTCGATTTTAGTCAAGAAACATTGTTTCATAGCTTGATTAATATATTGACCTTGAGAGGGAGCTATACAACATGAAGAGTTTATTATTAACAATTTCATGACTTTAGACTTGATTTTAACCGCGACAACGATCACTGAATGTTGAAGGATCGCATAATATGCTTCCAATATGTTCATTTGAATCAAATTCATGACCCCATACCAAAACTTTGTATTACCTTTAAAGTCTCTTTAAATATGATCGATCTCATTCGTGAAACTCAAACGAACCTTTCAGTGCGGTGTGGTATGTAATCCCGTAGGATTTTTTTGCCAAATTTGATTTTTTTTTTTTTTGTTGCTGTACGTTTTGGCTTCAAAAGGGTCCCAATTAGCCAAAAATGATGGGGTTAAAATTTTCAGACCCTTCCTTCATTTCCTGGGGGGGGGGGGGGGGGGGGGTCCATATTGGGCGCCAAAACGGCTTATATAACGCGCAATAGGGAAATTTGGTGTCTTCGGGAAAATTTGAACCCCATCAATTTATGATAGCTTGGACCCCAATGAATCCAAAAAATGCAAAAAAAAATGCAAAAAAAAAAATGCAAAAAAAAAAAAAAAAATCAATTTTGGCACAAAAAATCCTACAGGAGCTGTTTCAGTGACATATACCGTACAACACTATTTTGTCGAATTCATCTTTCTCATTATAACATAAAGAATATCAGTTTATCCTGAATCTGTGTTCTAAAAAACTCTGTTTGAGGTATATTCTATTTCTTTAATATTTGGCGATATATTCTTGATATTCTTCTTAATTTCATCAAAACATATGATGATTATTTACCGTAACAAAAAGTCATAGTACCTTATCAATTTAGGATGGTTCGAATACAAAATTTACATTCACCTTAAATTTTTTCTTTTTGTAACTCACATAATTTGTTATTCTACAATTTTTGCCTTCTGAAGACATAATAGGAAAATTATTTTACGATTGTAATTCTTTTTTACGATTCTGGAAAATCCCTTGATTGAATCTTTGTCATCATACACGATTAACGAAATATGACTACATGTTGTTTATATGCAATTCATTTAATGTTATATTTCGTCAACATATTCTGTATCTTGAACATATTTTATAATTATGTTTGCAGTGGCAAATCACGATTCCAGTCGGAAATCTGGGGTAATTTTATAGCACAAGGGGAGGGGGGGGGGGGGGGGGGGGGGGGGGTCATTCAAACTAGATGGAAGAAATGGGAGAGAACATTGGCGTCGGGGCTAAATGGCAAGTGTACTAATCGCGTTATGGAGACTGACATCGGCGCGGGCGCCTAATCACTTATGATTATGACTGACAAAGAGAGCGGACAAAATATGCAGTTCCTCAGTTAGACTAAGGAACATCCCTTCACTGCTATTATGTAAAAATGTGTAGAACAGGTTAATATGCATGTGACACATGTTCTACACATTTTTACATAAAAGCAATGAAGGGATGTTCCTTTATCTACCTGAGGAACTGTATATTTTGTCCGCTTTCTTTGTCAGTCATATTCATAGTGTGTCATCACTGGTCAACTCATCATTATTCATATATGTGTATCGTATGTGTGACATGCGTATTCTCATGCATGATTCATAAGACTAGCCTTATTTGGTGATCGATCACTTTGATTCAACAAATCAAATGTCATCTCCAGGTTCCCCATCGCTCATTGGCCTATTTTGGTCCATGCTACATAAATATTCATGACAGAGCTTTACAGGGGGTTCGTAGATTTTCTACGAACTAAACACGGTACAATAAAAAAGTAAAATAAAACTTTTCGCATGCACCAGTGAAGATGATAGACGCTTCGGGCTGACGCCCACGCCGATGTCACTCTTCATAAGCCCCGACGCATATCGGATAGGCTATGGGGAGGGATAGGGTACGGAAGGAGTTGTATGGTGTTCTTTGTTGGTTCATTCTTTTCCATTTCTTCTCTATGATTTCTCTCTTTTTCTCTCTTCCCCCACCCCTCTCTCTGTCTCTGTTTCTGTCTCGATCTGTAGCTTATTTTTTGTTTTTTCTGATATGTCTGTTTCATCACTCTCTCTCTCTCTCTCTCTCTCCTCTCTCTCGCTGTCTCTCTCTCTCTCTCTCTCTATCGTCATTTGATGGGAGGGGCGCTCGTGCCCACCATTCCTACCTAATAGCTATGTGTATACTATGGCTTGTGCCTGACTACTGGTATTAATAAAGTTCCCTGCCAAAAGGGGAAAAAATAAGAGGCTGTTCTTTGACTAAAATCTAAATTAAAATGATAAATGCTCACGAAAAGAAGCCAGAAGAAGAAGAAAAAAAGAAGAAGAAAAAGAAGAAGAAGAGGAAGAAAAAAAAAGAAGAAGAACAAGAAGAAGAAGAGAAAGAAGAAGAAAAAGAAGAAGAAAAAGAAGAAGAAGAAGAAGAAGAAGAGAAACAAGAAGAGAAACAAGAAGAAGAAAAAGAAGAAGAAAAAGAAGAAGAAAAAGAAGAAGAAAAAGAAGAAGAAAAAGAAGAAGAAGAGAAAGAAGAAGAAGAAAAGAAGAAGAAAAAGAAGAAGAAGAAGAAGAAGAAGAAGAAGAAAAAAAAAGGGAAAAAGGGAGAAGAAGAAGAAGAGAAAGAATAAGGAGAAGAAACCTTTCCTGATGTATCACTAAACAGTTTATATTTAAATGAGTATTTTGTCTTCTATTGCATTTTTTAGGCAGACAGAGTGCATAATGCGATGAAGAATAAATGAATATGATATATAAATTCATACATTTTAATACATACATTCATAAATAGGTATATTCATCATCTATTATCATTTTTACAAACATTTAGTCCTGAATCATTGTATTCTAAAGTATAATAATCTAATTTGAATGAAGTTGTTAATCATGTAAATGACATGATACAATGTGAAATAGGCCTTTATTGAGAAATCCTTTTGAAAATGCGCAGTCGAGCCTATATAATAGTCTAGTTCTGGACCCTGTTGATTTTTGTTATTCACCGACTATAAGCGTTAAGCCGAGTGATGGCGCGATCCTTAGTGACGGCGTGATTCTCGAGAACCGCTCGGTAATTTCCGGACCGGTTCTCGGGGATCGCGCCGTCAGTACGGATAGCGCCATCACTCGGCTTAACGCTTATAGTCGGTGAATAACAAAATTAAATAAAAGGGTCTATAACTAGACTACCTTTATACCTGCGAAGTATTGTCGGAACAAAACCATTATTGAATTGAAATGAAATGAATGAATCAATGAATGAAAATAGTGAATCGTGATTACATTCAAGAAATGTCAAACTGGATGATCCAAAAGTATATTATCAAGTTTTGGTTATCAAATTCAATTCAAATTATTTTATATCTCATGCAAAACATAATACAATGAATAATTATATTACAAAAATATGCAATGAAACGTGAAATATCATAGAAAAAGCACGAGAAAAGAGGAACTAACTTGAAGCAGAGCTTGTTGAAGTGTGAGTTCCTCAGATGCTGTGTTACAATAAAACATGAACAAAGTATGCTTAGAAAATAAATAAATAGACAAAATATGTAGCTAAGAAATTATAGATTTTGGGGGGATTTAGCAATTTCTATCAGATAAAAGTTTAATGATGACGAACGAGAGTAATAGTAATCATATATGCAGTGCCAAAGACAATATTCCATTCTTATTTACAAGGGTGGAATCAATACTTATCAAGTTCAGATCAAATTCTCAGTGGTCGGAGAGGTATTGTGTATTGTTACAATGTGATAATAAGCGGGGGGGGGGGGGGGGCAAAGCTAGCCTATGCCCCTTTCAATTTTTCAAAATGTTCAACCTCAACAGCTCTTTCCTTCTATATCTTACATATTTCGTTTCAATCTAACTCTCTCCATCTCACACAGAACAATGAGGAGGTGGTGACGCAACAACCGAAGAAGGACGACGGCGACGACGACAATAAATCTTCGTTTGAATTAGAGAAAGGTCCGAGCGTGGGGATCGAGATCGATCCCTTCAATCCAGAGGGCTGCGTGTCGGCAACGGCTGGAGTCGGCAGCGTTTCTAAGGAGTACATGGACGGGACGGTCATGGCCGAGTACGTGGGACCCAACGTGAGCTGCGTCATGAATTGCGCCGAATTACCAACTATCGTCACCGACTGCACATTCGAGATATGCAGCGCCAACTACATGATCGGGGTCATCCTCTGCACCGTCGGTCTCGCTTTCGACACGAAGCTGACGTGGACTGTCGACGGCGTGGAAGCCGAGTTGATAGGTACTGGCCTGGACACATCGGAAGGGTACGCACTCTCCGCGTTGGGCATGAAGATTGGTTACGCCGATAAGGAAAAGAGAGAGAAGAAGTGGGCTAAGAAAAAGAAAAAGTGGGAGAAAAAGGTGGGACCAGAGCAAGATAAAGAAGAGAGTGGAGAAGTGAATGCCGGAGCAGATTAGACTATAATCTCGCATGCCTTATTATTGAATTGGAAATGATTTGCCCCCTCATTAAACATCGTTAAATATGTTTAACAAACATTTAA